>NC_069477.1:25764546-25869744 GCF_026875155.1 Cherax quadricarinatus | reverse complement strand
GACCTGCCTCGCACGGGCCATAGGCCTTTTGCAGTGTTCTTCTTTTTTATGTTTATTAGTACAGAATCCCCGGTTGCCCATAGCACCCATGCTGCAGCCATCCCGTCTCTCCTTAAACTCAAAGAGGGCACCCCCCCTCTCCGCGTTGCCTGAGCTTAAGAGAAAGGGAGATCTGTTGTCCTCAAGAGAAAGAGACCTGGAAATATAAACACAAATGCAGTATAATGTGATCCTTTATTGACAACGTTTCACCCACACAGTGGGCTTTCTCAAGTCCCCACGGATCTACCTGGGTTGGAAGGTACGAGAGTATTTATAGTCAGAATGTTGAGGTCAGGTGAAGAATGCTGCATCTGATGATCTACCGGGTGGGGTTATAGAGTCTTGGGTAGCTTGGCAGGGGTATTGGACAAGTTGTAGACCTTCTGCAGTGTTCTATGTTCTTATGTGGGATAGCGATGAAGAAGTTTCTTGGCGAGTGGTTCAGCTATGTTATAAAGCCATTGTTCTGGTTGAAATTGTTGGTTATAGAGATAAGCGATGATTCCAGGATTCTTCTGTATTGAGTGTTGTCTTCTGTGGCTATAAGTCTTGAGTTTCTGTAGTTATATTAAATGGTTGTGTGAATTGCGATGCTGTACACAGGCATTCCTTGTATCGTCAGTCCTGCTTGCATATTGGTGTTCTGAAATGCGTGTTTGGAGGTTCTTGATGTTTTGCCCACATATAATTTGTTGCAGTCATTACAGGGATTATGTATACCCCTGTAGAGGATGGAGCTTGTCCTGTCTACTACTGGTGATGTCCTTGATGGTCGTGGTTGTGGAGGTAGATACTAGGAATGATGTTTTGGCAAAGATGTTGGAAACATGTTTGGCAATGGAGTTGTTGGGGAGGACTATGTATCTCTTCTCGGCAGTGTCTTCTCTGGGTGTGTTGAAGATGTTTAATGCCCGCCGTCTGCAGTCTCTGATGAAGTGACTAGGATATGTGGAGTTTGGAAAATACTTGTTCAATTATAGTGCATTCTTCCTCAAGGAACTCATTGCTGCTGACTCTGAGTGCACGTAGGAAGAAGCCTATAATCACACCACGTTTGGTTTTGGTGTCGTGGTGAGAGTAGAAGTGGAGAAGATCGTTTTGGTTGGTGGGTTTTCGATAGACTTTAAAACGAAGTTCGTGGTCAGCTTTGCAGAGCAGAACATCAAGGAAAGGAAGAGTGTTGTCGACTTCTTCTTCAAGTGTGAACTGGATTGAAAGGCTCGACCTGGTTGAGCTTGTCTTGGAGAGCTTGAACGTTGAAGCGTTTAGGAGTTATGAGGAGAATGTCGTCAACATAACGGAGCCAGGTGACAGACGAAGGAATAATGGTGGAGAAACGTTCGGCTTCTAGATGTTCCATGTATAAGTTCGCCAGGACTGCACTGAGTGGCGAACCCATGGGTAGTCCAAAAGTCTGCTGAAAGAGGTGATTTTCGAAGGAGAAACATGTAAAGCCAACACATAGTTCAACAAGGTCGATGAAATCGCTGGCTGGAATGGGAAGATCAATGCTACAAAGGAAGCTTTTCTCCAAGCCAGAACACTAGGCACAACACTCCGGGGCAACATGAACAGACGCACCGCCGAAATCATTCGCAGCAGAGTTACCACAGCGAATGTTCAACAGAAGATCAGACTTACTAGAAAACTACAAACACTCTGCGATAATAGTAATTGGAAAAGTTTAGGAAGACCTGAAATTATTCAAAATCTTTCATCTCGTCCACTGTCAACCACAGAAACTGAAGCCCTCAGCTTAGGCCTCAAATTCGCAACAGGAATTACGAAACCAAAACAAGACCTCAATTTCATCGCCAAAAACTACAGACACAATGACTCCGACTTCCAAAAAGGCTATCTTCAAGGCATCATCTCAGCAGCCATCTCAACACACAGCTCCTCAGTCATACCTCGACGTTACATCAATGCACTCAAAGGTTTAGCAGAAGACACGACCATCAGGGTCACCACCGCTGATAAAGGAGGTGGTGTTGTCATCATGAACACTGACGATTACAGGAACAAAATGCTCAATCTACTTAATGACCCAGATACCTACAAACCTCTCACAACTAACCAAGTGGACAACCTTACTAAAACTTTTCTTCAAAGGACTCGCCGCCATTCTGAGGGCTCAGAACAAGGGAAGAAACTTCTGCACACCATGCCCAGCAACCCCAGACCTGCCAGAATGTATGGCCTGCCAAAGACTCACAAGCCTGGTATCCCATTGACGCCCATATCCTCGGGAATAGGTAGTGCTCCCCACCAGCTCTCAGGAATTCTCGCCAAACACCTCTCTAAACTCTTGGGCACTATCAGTCCAGCACATCTCAAACACTCGGGTGATCTTCTCAATCGCATTCGCAACATCAACATCAGGAACAAGAAACTTTCCAGCCTTGACGTGACTTCCCTATTCACCAAAGTACCTACTACACAAGCCATCGATCTCTTGCGCAGGAAAATTGACGATTCACTTGATCTTCCCATTCCAGCCAGCGATTTCATCGACCTTGTTGAACTATGTGTTGGCTTTACATGTTTCTCCTTCGAAAACCACCTCTTTCAGCAACTTTTGGACTACCCATGGGTTCGCCACTCAGTGCAGTCCTGGCGAACTTATACAGGAACATCTAGAAGCCGAACGTTTCTCCACCATTATTCCTTCGTCTGTCACCTGGCTCCGTTATGTTGACGACATTCTCCTCATAACTCCTAAACGCTTCAACGTTCAAGCTCTCCAAGACAAGCTCAACCAGGTCGAGCCTTCAATCCAGTTCACACTTGAAGAAGAAGTCGACAACACTCTTCCTTTCCTTGATGTTCTGCTCTGCAAAGCTGACCACGAACTTCGTTTTAAAGTCTATCGAAAACCCACCAACCAAAACGATCTTCTCCACTTCTACTCTCACCACGACACCAAAACCAAACGTGGTGTGATTATAGGCTTCTTCCTACGTGCACTCAGAGTCTGCAGCAATGAGTTCCTTGAGGAAGAATGCACTATAATTGAACAAGTATTTTCCAAACTCCACTATCCTAGTCACTTCATCAGAGACTGCAGACGGCGGGCATTAAACATCTTCAACACGCCCAGAGAAGACACTGCCGAGAAGAGATACATAGTCCTCCCCAACAACTCCATTGCCAAACATGTTTCCAACATCTTTGCCAAAACATCATTCCTAGTATCTACCTCCACAACCACGACCATCAAGGACATCACCAGTAGTAGACAGGACAAGCCTCCATCCTCTGCAGGGGTATACATAATCCCTTGTAATGACTGCAACAAATTATATGTGGGCGAAACATCAAGAGACCTCCAAACACGCATTTCAGAACACCAATATGCAAGCAGGACTGACGATACAAGGAATGCCTGTGTACAGCATCGCAATTCACACAACCATTTAATTAACTACAGAAACTCAAGACTTATAGCCACAGAAGACAACACTCAATACAGAAGAATCCTGGAATCATCGCTTATCTCTATAACCAACAATTTTAACCAGAACAATGGCTTCTATAACATAGCTGAACCACTCGCCAAGAAACTTCTTCATCGCTATCCCACATAAGAACATAGAACACTGCAGAAGGTCTACAACTTGTCCAATACCCCTGTCAAGCTACCCAAGACTATAACCCCACCCGGAAGATCATCAGATGCAGCATTCTTCACCTGACCTCAACATTCTGACTATAAATACTCTCGTACCTTCCAACCCCAGGTAGATCCGTGTGTGACTTGAGAAAGCCCACTGTGTGGGTGAAACGTTGTCAATAAAGGATCACATTATACTGCATTTGTGTTTATATTTCCATTGTGTCGGTATTTTATACCATTTATTACCAGAAAGAGACCTCTTACACTATGGCGGTCTTCCATCTCCGCCTCCACGGCTCTTATTCCAGGTAATATAGTCAGCACTAAGCGCTAAACCCACCAGAGTCATACAGCACTGCTTGGTAAAGGTTAACAATTTTCTTTACAAATTTGGACCTCATGGGTTTTATTGTATCATTTTGGCATGACTTTAAAAACGTCTTGAACCTTAGAAAACATTTTGTATGAAACTAATACTGTCGTCCACAGAACTATGTTGAAAGTGTTCTTATGGACACTAAACTTGTATGTTCTGAGAGCTGAGAATACTAAAGATGGCAGTTATTAAAGACTGTCTCCTCTAGTTTATAAGACAATTACGGAACCAAGTTTTTTTTGTTTCACTCGGCAAATTATAATCATGGGGAGCGCTAAACCCGTAGGATTATACAACGCTCATGGGGGGGATGGAAGGTAATCAGGCTCAATTCAGGGAACCACAGCACAGATCCAATTCCCTAGATCAATAGCCCCCCGCCAGCATCGAGGAGCCTCCCTTGAGGGAGATTCACTCGACAAAACTGGCTCATATCATGCTGGAAGTCTTAACTTCCAGTCTGGTGGAATGTGAGTTAGGAACAATAAGATAAGCTAGTGCTAAAAGTTATCGCATGGAAACCAATGATTCCAAGTTTATTAATTATTATTATAATCATCCAAGTTTATTAAACAATGTAATATACTGGGAAATTTGTATTAACCCTAAAGTTATGGGGTACCATTCTTAAAACATCAGCTGCTCTGTATAACCCTTGTGGCTTAGCGCTTCTTTTTGATTATACTAATTAAAACATCAGCTATTATTTATACAAGCCATACAGATGAGAGATTGTTATTACAATAATATTTACACTCCCAACCTTCTTCAAAGAGAAATAAAGTAGTAGTCACATTTATTTTTCATAACATTACATGTTGTTACATAATACATGGAAAAGCCAACACTTATACAATGGATTTCAGGAAGACTTGAGGTTAAACATATATTAAGGTAGATATAGAATAGGACTGTTACTTAAATGTTCATGAAAATTAAATGAAGTTTTATGGAGTTAAGAGAAGTACAATGATTGTTCTAGGTAATATTATTATTATTATAATCAAAAAGAAGCGCTAAGCCACAAGGGCTATACAGCGTTCTAGGTAATAACTTAAGTTTTAAAACATAGAGACAAGAAATTTGAGTACAATGACATTTAAAGTTATAATTCATGCAATAACTTGTTACAAATTATATATATTTAATAAATTAAGTGCAACTCTGATTTGTGTAAAAACACTTCGAGTGCTACATGAGCTGGTGCACCAGTGTTGATAGTATGAAACTCAACAGCAGAGGCTTTCACAAGTTGTCACACAGATGCCAAGACTGGGAACTGTTTATATAGCACTTACCAAAGGTACTTGCTCAAGCCCATAACGGCATGAGCCTTTTCCTAGCTACAGTCCACGAGTGTTGAAAATTTAAAGTTGATCTCATGAGACTCTCAGGTTATAAATGAAAACCCTGGAGGATGTGAAAATTTCAAGCAATCACTGTAAAATACCCTTTTGGGGATGCCTAAGAAGTAAAATGAAAAAAAGGCGTGAGTAGCTAGTCCAGGCTGGGATGGGACTAGGAGTGTGTAGCCGAGGTCTTGAAGTGCAATGCACGCCTCTTCAGGTCTTTGACGTGGACGTGGCTGTCAGTGGTACTTTCCTCGGGGTTGCTGTCGAGGTTGTCAACAGTGGTTTCCTCAGGGTCACTGACGTTAATAGTGTTACTTTCCAAGGGGTCTATTTCTGGGGACTGAACACAGTTTGTTGCGTATGGCCCAATACATGCAGAGAGGGCCATGACATGGGCCACGTAGGTCTGCTCATGTGTGCGATGGAATAAGTGGCTCATGGGACCTATGGAACGGTAAAGAAATGAAACGATTATATTAGGACAGATGGTCTCCCATTCTCAAAATATCCTAATATTTTTGAAAATATCTGTAGTATATCGGATATGAAAACATACGACAGACAAATACATAATCTAGAAACTCGGTATTTACAAAATACAACTGAACCTGTTGGGGTTTGTGATAACTATGACAAACATGATAAACAGATTTCATACAAACTTGATTCACAATTTACATACTTTTAATTGGTTATATAAAAAGATGATTTTGGAAAGATACATACAAGCACAGTTCAAGAATTATTTTTACAAATACTGTTCAAAATGGTTATATACACACGTGGTTCAGACATGTTACAGTGCTCGATACAGTGAACTACTGGTCAAAATAGACGATATATATAGCTTTTACATGTAATAAACAAATAAAGCACAACATGTAAAACATACAAAGTAAGAGCACATTTTAAATGTCACAAGCAAAGTAATGGCTGGTGATTTGGTCCCTCAAACCCCAGCAGTTACCACAAAAGTATTGCACTGTATCACACACAGCTCACTCGTGGGACTCCTGTGTTCAACCTGTCAGTCACCAGCTCCTACCACACAGTTACAGCTAATATCCTCTTCAAGGGGGGCTCCTTGGCGTGGTGAAGAGGCTCTTGGTCTAAGGAATTAGACCTGTCGGTCTCCTTCCTCAGACCGAACCTAATTACCCCCCAATCCCCCCTTCCCTATCCCATCCTCCCCACCCCTCCCTTTTGCCCTTCCTCTTTTTGGCCTTTGGGATTTTTCCCACAGGCACACTAGTTCATAGGTAGGGGGAAGGGTACTGGGGTCCATCCCATTCCGTTGAGGTTCTTGGCGGTGGCGTAGTTTGCTGTGGGATCTGGATCGCCTGGGGATGTCCCGATCCCTCTCCGGTATCCCGGACGGTGGCTTTCGGGCGATGGGTGTATCTCTGAAAGCCACCTTTCAGATTCCGGGGGTGGTGGCCGAAGGAGGTATCCGGCCACCCTCTCTTTTGTCCACCAAGGTAGCTCGGCAGATGTGAAGTTGCTATCCCAGATTGCTGGTTTACTGGCATGAAGGGTAGGGTATGGCACGGGTTCCATGCTGCATCTGCACTACTTGCGGTGCTGAGGTTCTCTTGGGTGCGGAGGGAGATTTCTGGCCCTTTCATTCCTCCTAGGAACTATCCCTCCCCAGTCCCCCCTTTTTTTATTCTTTTTTTTTTATTTTTTATTTTTTTTATTTTTTTTTCTTAAAAAAAAAGAAAGAAAGAAGTAACCTAACCATGGAGTCCCAAATCCATGACCCCGCTACCCCCGGGCCCCTTTTTGTTACCCACCCTTTTCTGCCCTTTGTTCGTCTTTTGGCCACTTTTTGGGACACTCCAAGGGCCCCCCAGTACCTTTGCTGGTGTTTTTTTTTTCCCTCCCCCACTTCGGGTCCCGGGGCTTCCACGACTCCTTTGGGTTTGTCTGACCTCCGCTTTCCTTTGATATGTTTCCCCCCTCCCCTCTAGGTGCGACGATTTTTCGAATCGCCAGCCCATCTCAGTGGCCCGACTTGGCCCCACTTCTAAAACCCCAAAAACGCAATCTCCTGACGAGTTTTCTTCATTACCTTCCCCTTCTACTCGGAAAAGACCACTCGTCATGCACCCCTCTCCCCAAATATTTTTTGCCACACAAGGACTAAATTCTTTACTTTTGACCTATTCTTCTACTGCCTTCTTTTGACCTAGTATTGGAAAAGGTCCTATGCCATTTGGTAGAGTTTTTTCCTTTCTTCTTTTAAAGAGTGGTCACGATCATCACAGCCCAGAATTCTCCCCAAGTTCAGATTTTTCTTTTTTTTTTTTTCACATATCGAACTATTCCCTTCACTATAAAAAAACACTTCCCCCTCAATTCTATATGGACTGGTATCTCCCCCCATACCATACCCAACAAAATTTTCCGACAGTGGCAATGACATTCCGAACGCTGGAACTCCAGATTTTTCCCCAATTCCAAGGTAACACTTATGTTTTCCCGCCGCGGCAAGACGAAAACCCTTGTAATGTGGCTCGTTTAACTTTTGACACCCGGAATCCCACCCCTTGTTTTTGAGCAGGACATCGGTTACAAGTTCAAAGGGATCCCTACACCGCAACGTGTAGGAATTCTGGCGTTTTGGCCCCCCAGCAAAATATTGGAGAGTATAGCCGAAGCCCGCCCGTGGTGCCGATGACCATTCTAATCATCTTGCAGTTGACCCCTTTTTGCCTTGTCTGGGGGCTCACCTTGACTTTCGCCTTTGGGCCAGTCTACTTAAATGAGCATTAGCGCTTCTTTTTGATTAAAATAAAAATTTCTTAAATAGGGGGAAATTCGTTCCCTCAAAGGGGCAGAAGGTCCTTCTTATTTGGTTTCAAAAGTCCCCCCACTTCTGGGGTCCCATCTTCTGCAGCCTCCTCTGGGGTTGCCAGTCCCATAGTCATCCTGATTAATTCTTTTGTTGTCCGGGGCTCAACACCCTATTCAACACCCAGTCTGTCCTCACTTTTTCGTGTTCTCCCTCAAAAACCCCGGTACGCAAGACCTCGTACGAAAAACCTCCTCCCAATTGCCCCCTCTATTTCTCAAGGGGCCCCACAAATCTCCTTTAACCCCCCCTTTCCCCTTCATCCACCTCCACATTTTACCTTTCCGTCTCTGTACCTAGGTTTTCCCCCCCCTTTCACTTGGCTCTGGTAAAGTGTGGAGGTTCTCCCCTCCTTGTACTGTCCCTTCCCCCCCCTGCCCCCCCCAAGTTTTTTCCCTTTTCCCCACCTCCGGGTTTCTGCCTCTTCGCCCCCCTCCCACATTTCCCCAGTTCCCTCCACCCTTTCGACCCCCCCCCCCCTCCCTTGGTACATCCATTACAGCCCAAATCTTTGCTCAAACTCCCCCATCTCCAAAAGTCTCCCATAGAGTCTCCCGAATTCTGAAACATTGAAGCAATCTTTTAATATATTCAGAGACCAAACATCAATGGACATGACACCCTTGTTTCCCTTTTCTTTCCCTTCCCCTCTGGCAACTCCCTTTCTTCAAAAACCCCTTCCTTCGCTACTTGAACGTTTTTTTTTGCCCCCGCATGTGGGTTTTCTAAAACCCCTTTAGTCCGTAGGGACCCTTTCTTTTCGGGTTTCAGGGACTTTTCGTTGCCAAACGGCCTATTTACAGTGGAAAAATTCGCGGGCCCCGGGTTAAATTGGGGTGAGCTTAGATGTTTTTCTCCCAGTTTTCCCCTGTTGGTGTTTGCTTACAGGAACCAAAATTATACTCTGCCGTTATCTATCTCATCTCAGGCTATAATTTATTGTATTCTTCAAATCCTTTTCCTGATGGGACCTTTAATGAAAGTGCCCTTCTTCTACACACTGATATTCCGTACCATCAGCTATTTGTTCGTACTTCGCTGCATTACACAGCAACCGGTATCCACTTGCATAGGTGGTATACACACTGTTCTTTGTATCTCTCTCCTTCTCGGGCATTATCTATCCCGGATATTGCCTTGTTTCGTCATTACCGCCACCACTTGTTACTTGGCGATTTTAATGCCCATCATTTCCTCTGGGGGGGGTCTCACTGTGATTCCCGTGGCATTCAGTTAGAGGCTTTTCTTGCTAACCACCCCCTCCATGTTTTAAATACAGGTACTCGCACCCATTTTGATCCTCGGACTCATACTCTCTCTTGCATCGATCTCTGTCTGCTCTTCCTCCGCCACATTAGACTTCACCTGGTCTGTTCTCCCAGATTTACATGACAGCGATCATTTCCCAATCATTCTTACTTCCCCTTCATATTCACCACCTCTTCGTAACCAACTCTGGCAATTTGATCAGGCAAATTGGAACCTTTACTCACAACTAACTGTTTTTAGTGAGGTTCCTTCTTTGTCTTCCATTGATGAGCTTTTACACCTCTTCTCGTCCTCCGTTTTAACCGCAGCTTCTCATTCTATACCCCAAACTTTGGAAGGCATTCTCAGAAATGCATGCCTTGGTGGTCTCCTGCTTGTGCTCGTGCAGCACGTTTGAAACGCACTGCGTGGGGCAGGTACCGGTACAATAGAACCACGGAGAGACTTCTTAATTTTAAACAGAAGCGTGCGATCGCTCGCCGTGTCATCCGTGATGCTAAACGCACTTGCTGGTGAGATTATGCCTCCACCATCACCTGAGTAGTAAATATTCTCCTGACCCTGCTCCTGTTCTGCGGGTTGTTGGTGTTGGTATAGCAAACCCACTAGATGTTGCCAATGAAATTGGCAATCATCTGGTCCATATTTCTCAGGGGCTCCATCTATGCCCCTCGTTTCTTTCCATAAAGTCTGCCAGAGAGTTTGCACCCTTGGACTTTTCTTCTCTCAGAGAAGAACAGTATAATGTGCCTTTTACACTTTAGGAACTGGAGGCAACACTCTCAGCTTGCTTATCATCGGCAGCTGGGCCCGACGACATTCATATTCGTATGCTACAACATTTACATCAGTCTGCCCTTGCAGTCCTATTATGCCTTTTCAATCTTATTTGGTCACAAGGAGTTCTTCCACAGCTGTGGAAATCTGCCATTGTTCTCCCTTTCCGCAAACCGGGTACTACGGGACATGAAGCCTCCCACTATCGTCCCATTGCTCTTACCAGTGCAGTTTGCAAAGTGATGGAACGCCTAGTAAATAGATGTTTAGTGTGGTATTTAGAGACACACAACAGTCACTCCACTCGTCAATATGGCTTTCGTAAGGGTCGTTCTACCATATACCCCTTACTAAGCTTGGATACGTATGTTCGTAATGCCTTTGCAAATAACCACTCAGTTATTGCCATATTTTTTGACCTTGAGAAGGCATATGGCACAACTTGGAGGTATAATATTTTGGCCCAAGTCCACTCCTTAGGCCTTCAAGGCAATCTACCATCCTTCCTTAAGAACTTTTTAACTGACAGACTTTTCTGTGTTCGGGTTAATAATGTGCTCTCCCCGGACTTTATCCAAGCTGAAGGTGTCCCCCAGGGATGTGTTCTGAGCACAACACTTTTTCTCCTTGCTATAAATGATTTGGCCTCTAGTCTTCCATCCAATATTTGGTCATCACTCTATGTTGATGACTTCGCTATTGCCTGTGCAGGCACTGACTGTCACCTCATTACAGTTTCTCTCCAGCATGCGGTCGACCGTGTTTCCAACTGGGCCACCACACATGGGTTTAAATTTTCCAGTACCAAAACTCACCAAATTTCACTAGAGGCTCTGTCATCTCCAATCATCCTTTATACCTCTATGGCACCCGTATCCCTGAACGTGATACAGTCAGGTTTCTAGGCCTCCTCTTTGATCGTAGGTTATCCTGGAAACCTCACATTACCTCTCTGAAGACAACTTGTCACAGTCGGCTGAACCTTCTTAAAACCCTTGCTCATCTTTCATGGGGAGCTGAACGTTGAACTCTCCTTCGCCTACATTCCACCCTCATTTTATCGAAACTTGACTATGGTGACCAGATCTATTCAGTTGCCTCTCCTGCTACTCTATCTAGCCTCAACCCTATTCATCACCAAGGATTACGTTTATGCCTTGGTGCTTTTCGCTCTTCCCCTGTTGAGAGCCTCTATGCAGAAGCGAACGTTCCATCCTTATCCAATCGCCGTGATGCCCATTGCCTTCGCTACTATGTATGCTCTCATGATCTCTGCAATCCTTCCATTTATAAAATGGTCACCGATATAAGTAGACATTATTTGTTCGCCACCCCTGTTTGCTCCATCCCTTCTCTCTTTGCCTACATTCGCTCTTGTCTTCTCTTCAATTTCCACCTTTCTATGTTCATGTAGCATCTCGCTTGTCCCTACCCCACTGGGAAGTTCCAGCTGTTTGAGTCTGTTCTTTCTCACTCCCTTGCTCGAAAGCCCAACTGTCTACGGTAGCTTCCCGCTCTCTTTTTCTTGACCACTTCCACTCTCATTCTCATGCCATTGCAGTATACACAGATGGCTCTAAGTCTTCTGACGGCGGAGGATTCGCAGCAGTGTTTCTGGACAGCGTCGTACGAGGGCATTTACTATCTTCGGCTAGTATCTTTACTGCTGTATTGTACGCCATTCTTGCAGCACTTACCCGTATTGCATCTATGCCTGTGTCATCCTTTGTGGTTGTCTCAGACTCCCTTAGTGCTTTACAGGCTATACAGAAATTTGATACACCTCACCCCTTATTCCTCCGTATCCAACTTTGGCTACGCCGCATCTCTTCCATGCATAAAGATATTGTTTTTTGTTGGGTCCCTGGTCATGTTGACGTACAGGGCAATGAACAGGCAGACACTGCTGCGCAGTCAGCAGTACATGACCTACCAGTTTCATATAGAGGTGTTCCATTTGTGGACTATTTTGCTGCAATAGCTACCCACCTTCACACCCGTTGGCAACAATATTGGTCTACTCGGTAACAAACTTCGATCTATTAAACCGAGTATAGGTTACTGGCCGTCTTCTTGTCACCAGTGCCGAGGTTGGGAGACTACTCTCTCCCGCCTCCACATTGGCCATACTTGTCTTACTCATGGATATCTCATGGAGAGGTGCCCTGCTCCTCTGTGAGAATTGTCAGGTTCCATTATCGGTCAGCCACATTCTGTCAGCCCACTTTATCAATGAGCAAGCAGAATTTACCTCGGTCATCTTCGCTCCGCTGCTCTCTCTTTACCTTCCCTTCTCGCTGATGGACTCTCTCATTGACTTTTTGACAACAACTGACTTCACAAACTCTGATGATACCTTCAGCCCTTTCTACCTCGATCTCTTGCTACCCTCTACCCTGCACTATCCCCTGCCCCGCTGTTTTCTGTAACCTAATGATCACGCCTCCCCCCTTCTGCCGCCCAATACCCTCGCTTTCTTTCCTACCCTGCAGCGCTGTATAGCCCTTGTGGCTTAGCGCTTCTTTTTGATAATAATAATACAGCTAATATATTAGCTATAATTAGTTTTCAAGCAGCACCTTCTTCAACATATATTTTTTTTGCAGAGGATCATGCTTTGGGCCACTACATGCTTTCCAATGACTTCTCCATTCTTTCCCCTCACATATTTGTCAAACATCACTTTCAGAATTTTAAGCAAAACTTGGATAAAAAGAGTATCAATAATATATCAGAGCTGCTTGACAACATTAGAAACAGCAGAATCAAACACTAAAATTTACCTGTGATGGACTAGTGCACAAACCAAATTGCGCTGACAAACGGGTAGCGTCCACTCCATGGGTTAGACACAATATTAAACAGGAAAAACGAGAAAATAGCAACAAGCATTACTTTGAATATTTTGAAAAGCTGCACGAGCAGGAACCAACACCGGGTAGATGCAAGCAGACTTGATGTCTCTGTATCCTAGAGTCTCGTGATGCTCACTCCTCCAACAATTAATTACAATTGAGTTACTTATAACTTCTACCAGAAATCTCATATTTCAGAATTTGACAAAAGTATCTTAAAGAATTTAAATTTTCTTTACGTTTAAAAAATATTTCTTAGTAAATGCAAATCTCTAAGAGAACATTAAACAAGTCAATAAATGGGCCTCAAAGACAATATGAAGTTTAATGAGGACAAATTTCAGTTACTTCGCTATGGAAAATGGAGGAAATAAACAATGGACTGGAGTACAAGACAAATTCCATCCACTCAACAGAGAAAAATTAATGTGAAGGACCTGGGAATAATAATGTCAGGCTCTCACTTTCAAAGATCACAACAATGTCACTACTACATCTGCTATGAAAATGACAGGATGGACAACGAGAAGATTAAAAACTAAGGATGCCAAGCCAATGATGATTCTTTTCAAATTGCCTATTCTTTCTAGGCCCCTCAAGGAAGGTTCCTTGATGTTGGTGAGGGGCTCTTGATTTAGGGAATTGAATCTGTGCTCCAGTTCCCCGAATTAAGCCTGAATGCCTTCCACATCCCCCCCCCCCCAGGCGCTGTATAATCCACCGGGTTTAGCACTTCTCCCTTGATTATAATAATAATAATATTCTCTCTAGGCTGGAGTACCGCTGTACACTAACGGCCCCTTTCAAGGCAGACGAAATTGCAGACCTGGAAAATGTATGGAGAGCTTTCACTGGGAGCTGTTGCAGTCTCTTGACCTGTACTCCTCACTTGGAAACTCTTAGGGGGACTAGTCTTAAATCTGCATACAGAAATTACTCCTTACGAAAGCAAAAAGACTCGGCATATGGCGCAACTTTTCCCCCCAATGGGTGCCATCAGTACATTAAGAGAACACAGTAAGTGTCAAGGGCCCAAAACTGTCCAACTGCTTCCAAGAATGCATAAGGAGGACTACCAATAGACCTTTGGCTGTCTTCAAGAAGGCACTGGACAGACACCTAAAGTCGGTACCTGACCAGCCGGGCTGTGGTTTGTAAATTCAAATTCAAAGTTTATTCTCTGTAAGGATTACAATGCTGAGTTTACAGAATATGGTTATTGTGTGGTTTACATGTAGTTAAATAATGATTACAGAGTGTACCACTAGAACACCTAGCATGGCTAGGCATTTCGGGCAGACTTAGTTTAATTCTTAATTTTAAAATATTACAAATTATGAGGCAAGTTGGTATTATGGCTAAGTGACTAAATACTAGTTTGTGAGTTTAGCAATGTGAATGTTTTTGTTTTGGCACAGTACATAGTTTCAGTACTGGAGTATCACAGGATTCATTATTTTAAGATTGAGGTTAATATTTTTGTTTATGGTCAAATGGGTGAGTGAGTGTAAGTGTGAACCACCAGGTGGTATTCGTGTAGTTAGTTGATGGGGTGTATCAGGGAGATGAGATGTTTTCTAATGGTAGTTTTGAAGGTGATGAATGTGTCTGCAGTTCTAGAGTTCTCAGGTAGGGTGTTCCAGATTTTAGGGCCTTTGACATACATTGAATTTTTGTAAAGGTTTAGTCGGACACGGGGAATGTCGTAGAGATGTTTGTGTCTGGTGTTATGCCTGTGGGTTCTGTCACAACTGTCAAGAAAGCATTTTAGGTCAAGGTTGATATTGGAGTTTAAGGTCCTGTAGATGTAGATTGCACAGTAGTAAGTGTGGATGTACTGAACAGGGAGTAAGTTTAGATCTATGAAGAGTGGGGGTGTGTGTTGCCAGGGATGGGATTTAGTGATTATTCTTACTGCAGCTTTTTGTTGGGTTATTATTGGCTTTAGGTGTGTTGCTGCAGTTGATCCCCAAGCACAAACAGCATAGGTGAGGTATGGATAAATGAGTGAGTTGTATAGTGTGAGAAGGGCATTTTGAGGCACGTAGTATCGTATCTTGGAGAGGATCCCAACCGTTTTGGATACTTTTTTGGTTATGTGTTGGATATGGGTGCTGAAATTCAGGTTGTTGTCAAGGTATAGGCTTAGGAATTTGCTCTCATTATGTCTGGTAATTAGAGTGTTGTCGATCTTAATGTTAATTTGTGCATCTGCTCTGCTACCAAACATAATATAGTAGGTTTTGTCAGTGTTAAGCGTAAGTTTATTGGCTGTCATCCAAGTCGATATTTTGATCAGCTCCTCGTTAACAATGGTGTTGAGGGTGGCAAGATTAGGGTGAGATGACATAAGTCGTGTCGTCAGCAAAGAGAATGGGTTTCAGGTGTTGGGATGCGTTTGGAAGATCATTGATGTATATGAGGAAGAGCAGGGGACCAAGGACACTTCCCTGGGGAACTCCAGTATGAAGTGGCCATGTTGTTGATGCTGTGTCTTTAATGGTGACATACTGATACCTATTAGAAAGGTAAGATTTGAAATAAGCAAGCGCATGGCCTCTTATACCGTAATGGTCAAGTTTGTGGAGTAGGATGTCGTGGTCTACTGTGTCAAAAGCTTTTCTTAGGTCAATAAAAATTCCTAGTGGATATTCCTTATTTTCCAATGCTGTGTAAAGCAGATCTAGCATTTTTACAATTGCATCATTAGTGCTTTTATTTTTCCTGAATCCAAATTGGCAGGGGTTGAGTATGTTTTGTGCCGTTATAAATGAATATAGTCTCCTGTGCACGAGTTTCTCAAAGATTTTGGATAGCAATGGTAAGTTTGATATTGGCCTATAGTTGTTTAAGTCTGTAGGGTCACCACCATGGTGTAACCCTTGCCATCTTGAGTAGTTTCGGGAAGGTGCTAGTTTCTAGTGACTTGTTAAAGAGTAATGAAATAGCATGCGAAAGGACATGGGTCGCTCGCTTGTACAGTAATGGTGGGACATGAGACAGATTCCCTGAGTTATTTTTAAGTGACTTTATAATCTCGGTGACTTCCGTGGGCTCAGTTGGTGCAAGATAGAAGGAATTTGGGAAATTCCCATCTAGGTAGTCCCCGGCACGGGCATTGGTATGTGGGATATTATTGGTGAGATTAGATCCTATGGTTGAGAAGAAGTCGTTTATCTTGTTAGCTGTGTCAGTGGGATGTAGTGGTGTTTCATTAGGTTTAGTTTGGACAATATTCTTGTTTTTTTTTCAGTTTGTGGGTCCCTAGAATCTGAGTGTGTGTTTTCCAGGTCTCTTTTACATCTCCTCTAGTATCTGTGAATCTACTGGAGTAGTATAGTTGTTTGGCTTTCTTTATTACTTTGGTGAGAACTGATGAATAGTGTTTAAGAATATCTTTGTGTATTAAGCCCTGTCTATATTGCTTTTCATATTGGTGTTTCTTGTCAATGGATTTCAGAATGGTGCTGGTTAGCCATGGGCAACCAAGCCGTTTGTTTGTGATCTGTTTCATTTTTATAGGACAATGTTTGTTGTATAGTCTAAGTAATTTGTTGAGAAAAATGTCTGTCCAGTCATCAATACCATTGGCCTTGGAGAATTCTGTAGGCCAGTCAACAGTCTCCAGGTCAGCTGTGAACTTCCTTATTGAGGCCTCATCATGGAGTCTAAATGAGACTTTGTTGTATTCAAGTGGTGGTTTACTAATGTTTGTCAGGAGGAAGGTAGGGTAGTGGTCTGTACTGTTATCTGTGATTATCCCTGATTTGAGGGGGGGCTAGTATATTGGTCCATATGTGGTCTATTATGGTTGCACTTGTCTCAGTGAGCCTGGTTGGTTTAGTTATTGTTGGTATGAGAAGTGTGTTGTTCATATTGTTGATGAAATCAGTTACAGGCTGATCATCTAGTAAGCCAAGGTTGATGTTGAAGTCTCCAGCTAAGAGAAGGTGGTGCTTATTCATTTGTCTGTTTGTTATTAGTGACTTTAATTTCTCACTGAAATTTGGGATGTTTGTGTGAGGTATCCGGTAAATGGCACCGATTGTTATAGGTGTCTTAAGGTTTTTTACAGTAAAATTAGCAAAAATGTATTCCCCATATTCATCACTAAAGCAAGTGGTGCTAATACAAGATAATTGGTTAAAGTAATAGATTGCAATACCACCCCCAACTTCGTTTGGTCTGCAGTTGTGAATTGCAGTGTATCCTGGTAGAGGGTAGATATCTATTGTCCTGCTTAAGCCAGGTCTCAGTAAGGATAATGCAGGAGAAGGGTGTCTTTAGTGATTCAAGGAGTGCCAGGAGGTCATCATAGTGTTTGCTTAAGGACCTGATGTTGTAGTTAAGTACTGATAGACTTTTAGCATTGTTTAGGATAGTGGTGGCTTGTGATGCTGTGTAATAAAGGCAGTTACTTTCCAATAGGTTTTGATTGGGTGTCAGATTATGGAGGTTTAGATCAGGGTCAACGTGATCAATCATCTTCTAGGTTTAAATTATGGTTATTTATATCCTGAGTTGTGTGTTGAGTTCTAGTACTGATATCTGTAGTGGTAGGAAGTTTGGACAAGTATATAGCTAGAGTACTTTGGTATCGGCTTACTTGCGAGTCACAGACCGGGCCGCGGGGGCATTGACCCCCGGAACACTCTCCAGGTAAACTCCAGGTAAACCAGTAGTAATAGCCTGGTTGATCCATCCGAGGCTTGGTCGTGGATCGGGCCGCGGGGGCGTTGACCCCGGAACACTCAGGTATACCCCAGGTATGCAGGTAGACAAAGGCTTCATTCATATTACAGTTTACATAGAAGTTTGGGCTCTCGTATAGAAATTTATTTTTTTCAGTGGATATTATATATAATATAATATATGACCAAGTCTTTGTATGACTGACTTACATAGGGAGAAATTTTCCTGAAATTTAATCTTACCAGTTCAAAGGAAATCTAATAACCTCACCAGTTGAGAGGAAAGCTATCCGTGTCTTCTGGTTAAAAGAAAGCTAATCATCTCTTTAGGTTAGAGAAAAGCTAACCATCTCCCCCCCCCTCAGGGAAGGTTCCTTGATGTTGGTGAGGGGCTCTTGATTTAGGGAATTGGATCTGTGTTCCAGTTCCCTGAATTAAGCCTGAATGCCTTCCACATCCTCCCCCCAGGTGCTGTATAATCCTACGGGCTTAGCGCTTCCCCCTTGATTATAATAATAATAACCATCTCAGGTTAGACGAAAGTTTTCCGGATCAGGTCAAACAAAGGCTGCTGGGCTCATCATCTTCCCTGATATACCTTTTAGTCTTTACTCGAGATTTTCATCTCAAAGTTGGATATATTTACTCTTCCATCCATACTCTAGCTTTCAGGAACTTGTCAGTCCTAACTATGGGTCAGGTAAGTGGTGATAGCTTCCAATATGACGATTCTCAGAGCATAGTTCTAGTTGCACAGAAACAACTTATGTTCCAAATAGAGAAATTAGATCAAGCAGAAATTATCCAAAATGGATAAATAATAGATTAAAACATCTCATTGCTCAAAAGAGGAGAGGGGCACTTAAGAAACCAGTATATTCAATTAAAACATGGAATAAAAAAAAGGGAATAAGATAAGCAAAGAGATTATGAAGTTAAAATCGCAAAGGATTCAAAGAGTAATCCAAAGGGTTTCTTTCAGGTATACAGAAGTAAGATTAGGGACAAGATTGGCCCAATTAAGAGTGACTCAGGCCAGCTCACCGACACTGGTAAGGAAATGTGTAGAATTTTTAACACTCATTTCCTCTCAGTTTTTACACAGGGAGATACTAGCCAAATTCCATAAATAAACTATGTTGAAGTGACCGATGATAAGTTTTGCACGATCCAGGTCACTAGTGACATGGTTCTCAGACAAATAGATAAACTAAAACCTAACAAATCCCGAGACTTGAATAACTGTTTGCAGGGGTTTTAAAAATATGTAAAGTAAAACTTAGTGAACCTTTGGCTAGTCTTTTCAACTTGTCTCTATGAGCTGGCATAGTACCAGATAAGTGGATAATGGCGAATGTAATACCTATCTACAAATTAGGTGACAGGTCCTTAGCTTTGACCTACAGACCAGTAAGCCTAATCTCCATAGTGGGGAAAATTGATGGAATCTATAACTGCCGACTCTGTAGCCATCTTGGAAGACATAAATTGATTAATGAATCTCAGCATCGTATTTCAAAAAGGTGTTCTTGCCTTACGAACTAACTTCATTTGCTAAGGTATTTGAGGAGGTAGATCATGGTAATGAATATGATATTGTGTATATGGACTTCAGTAAGGCTTTTGACAGAGTCCCACATCGGAGACTATTGAGGAAAGTCAAGGCTCACGGAATAGGAGAAACTTTCCCAGAGGCATGGCTGACAGATAGGCAACAAAGAGGTTGCATAAACGGGGAGAAATCAGAGTGAGGAAGCATCATAGCGGTGTTCCACATGGATCAGTGTTGAGCCCTTTGTTGTTCACAATTAGACGATATAGTTGAGGGTAAAAATAGCGACGTAAGCAAGTTTGCCGATAACACCAAAATAGGCCGTCGAATTCATTCTCACGAAGACGCTAGAGTGCTCCAGGAGGATCTGAATATACTGGTGCAGTGGTCGGTGAAGCGGCAGATACAGTTGAACATGGACAAATGCAAAGTTCTGAGCGTTGGAGCTGTATAGTCCTTGTGGCTTAGCGCTTCTTTTTGATTATAATAATAATGAGCGTTGGAAAGGTAAATAACTATGATACTTGTGTACTAATGTCAGTCTTAATATATCTGACTGCGAAAAAGATTTGTGAGTTTTTGTACCTGGAGTTTACCTGGAGAGAGTTCCGGGGGTCAACGCCCCCGCGGCCCGGTCTGTGACCAGGCCTCCTGGTGGACCAGAGCCTGATCAATCAGGCTGTTACTGTTGGCTGCACGCAAACCAACGTACGAGCCACAGCCCGGCTGGTCAGGAACCGACTTTAGGTGCTTGTCCAGTGCCAGCTTGAAGACTGCCAGGGGTCTGTTGGTAATCCCCCTTATGTATGCTGGGAGGGAGTTGAACAGTCTCGGGCCCCTGACACTTATTGTATGGTCTCTTAACGTGCTAGTGACACCCCTGCTTTTCATTGGGGGGATGGTGCATCGTCTGCCAAGTCTTTTGCTTTCGTAGTAATCTAAAACCCAGACAGCAGTACATAAGCATATGAAATAAAGCAAATAGATTTCTTGGCTTCATATCATGAGTGGGTGTGAGCTGGACCTGCCTCGCATGGGCCTGCTGCAGTGCTCCTTCTTTCTTGTGTTTTTGTTAGTGGTTGACAGAGGAGTCACGAGGGAGGCGGCAATACGGTGCTCACATGGGATAAAACACGGTACAATATACACATGGGATAAAACACGGTACAGCATACGGTGCACACACGAGACACATCAAGGTACAACAGAGGTAGTAGTCACATAATTACCTATAGCGAAGGCAGCGACATCCTCCCCGCCATGCGCCTCCTCACCAGTCTCGGTGGGTATGGCTGCAAGGGACACGTAGTCCTTGTGCCCCGTGTCCACACCTGTCAGGTTGGGCCTCACCACCTGTATGAAGGTACAAGCATTAGTCTCTCACACATTGTCACTCGCTCGTATTGCTCCAAATTATCCAGTGATGACTTGTATTCCCCGTGCAGCTGATGCACACCTCGTCACCTGTTTGATGGATGGCCTTCAGTAATTATGAAGAATAAAAAGGGAACAATAACAGTACGCTAATAACCCGCACACAGAAAAAAAATTATGACGACTTGGAGTGTCACACTAATAAGGAAGACAAATACAAGCTAAGAGTGCGTCAGTCTAGACACATCACTGTCACTGGTCAGACCAGACACATCACTGTCACTGGTCAGACCAGACACATCACTGTCACTGGTCAGACCAGACACATCACTCACTGGTCAGGCCAGACACATCACTGTCACTGGTCAGACCAGACACATCACTGTCATTGGTCAGACCAGACACATCACTGTCACTGGTCAGACCAGACACATCACTGTCACTGGTCAGACCAGACACATCACTGTCACTGGTCAGACCAGACACATCACTGTCACTGCATCGTTACTGCGACACTCACGACAGATTTAAGCAACATTAGGAATATTGAAATTGTTTTGTGACTGTACAGGATCAAGTGAAGCAACACCTGATGTTATGCAAAGTAACAGATTGTATATTATCCTCAAAAAAAAATTTTTTATTGATTTTTTTCTAAAAAAAAAAATATTAATTTTGTACTTTTTCCTTCCTCTCGCCAACCTATTCTTCCCCTATCACCACTTCCGTCCTCACTCCAAAAGAGTCTTACATAAGCTCTAATGGTAGGCCTACGGCCTGGCGTGCAGGCTAGGGACACACCTTGCTGTGTACTCAGTACTTAATCTTAGCAACAAATCTACCATATCACTCTCCACCTCAAATTATAATATCTCACTATGTTACTGCCCTAACCTCAGAACTCCAAAAATAAATGCTCCGAGTACAATAAATTCTCATATTTTAATCTAATGCAAATGTTGAATAACATATAATTAGTGCAACCTGATCAAACTATGTTTTGTATGTCTAGTGTTAAGTAATCAGTAACGTGTTAAGTGTAGACTGCCCATAATGCCAAGGCATGATAGTGGCTGTCTTTGCACTACAAACTGTAAACCCTCACTGTAAACTACCTTTATACAATATGTCAACCACACGGTAAATTTGCAAGGAAATAAAAAATCTAGAAATAAATCTAATTAAATCTAAATCTACCACTTACCCAATAAACCGTAACAAAAACACACAAAACCATCGATATAACCCACATAACAGTTATAGAAACAATAAAATACTGTTTGTTATTAAGAGGATGCGTTGTGTGAAGCAACACTGATTACAATGACACAAAAATTATCACATACACTAACGTAGATCAACAGACGATAATACATACCTTTTGTCCGTCCCAGGTGTAGTTGTAACCCTGACCAGCGGTGAACATGAGGGTGGTGTAAGGCAGACCATCAGTCACGTACACGTTATCATGCACCAAACCTGTGGTGTAAGTCAGAGTATCAGTCACATACACCTAAGGGACGCAGGCGCCCACGTATACCTATTACTAGAGGAAGTACTTCCATCTTGGGGAGGGGCGGTCTTTTTACTTTTACACAGAACTTTTGTTAAAAGCAAAGACGTCACAGGTTCCTTAACTGTAAAGGTATCAGGGAAATTTCCTATGAAAGAGGAACTGCTGCTTATCGGTAATGGTCCTCTCGTCCAGATTGTGTCCCGATCCTATAGTCACTGTTGAAGCTCTTCACCTACATAAGAACATAAGAAAGGAGGAACACTGCAGGAGGCCTGCTGGCCCATACTAGGCAGGTCCTTTACAATTCATCCCACTAACAAAACATTTACCCAACCCAATTTTCAATGTTACCCAAGAAAAAAGCTTGTTGAAGCCCCCATCAATCCCCCCCCCACCATGTTTTTTCCCAAACCAATTTTTAAACTCCCCAAGTCCTACCTAAAAAACCCCAAATAGGTGACTGTTCCACTCATAACTACCCTTTTTCCAAAAACCAATTTTTCCTAGCCTTTTAAAATCTAATTATTATTTAAACCTTTACTGCGGGTTTCTCTTGGAGAGACATCCTCAAGACTTTTTAATACCCCTTTTTTAATACCATTTACTTATACACTTCGATCAGGTCCCCCCTCATTCTTGTCAACAAGTGAAGTACTTAAGGTCTTCTCTTTCCATAAGGAAGATTTCTGATGCTATGTTTTAAATTTTAGTCATCCTCCCTGAATGTTTTAAAACGAATTTATGCCCTTTTTTGTAATACGGAGACCAAAACTGACTGCATAATCAAGGTAGGCCTATATGATTATAAAGCTGCGTATGCCCCTTGGACTTTGGCTTACACTTTTGATATAAACCCGTAATTATTTGCCTTTTTACGACCTTAGGATTGCGTCTTGGTTTAAGGTTGTGTCACCAAACCCCCCCAAGCCTTTTAAAAACTGGGGGCTAAGTTCTAATCATTTAAATTTTAAATACTGGGGGTTAGGGGAAAGCTTCAAAACCCTTGCACTTATCTACTTTGAACTGCATCTGCACTTTTTGCCCAAGA
Organism: Cherax quadricarinatus; assembly: GCF_026875155.1. NCBI lineage: Eukaryota > Metazoa > Arthropoda > Malacostraca > Decapoda > Parastacidae > Cherax > Cherax quadricarinatus. The sequence goes on along the minus strand of NC_069477.1, from coordinate 25,846,422 downwards.
ATAGAGTTTTTTTAAAATCCCCCTAAAGTTCCCTAACTTTTCGTTTGAATCAATTACCTCCCTATCTTTGTTCACGGGAATTTGTAACCCCTAGAAATTTCCCTCATCAAGATCATTGATATATATTTAAAAACAAGGGGCCCAAGAGATCCCTGGGGAAAGCCACTTGTTACAAAACCCCACTGGATTTAACCCCTTTATGGACACTTTGCTTCCTGTCGGACCCATGATCGACCCGAGAGCATTTTTTCCCCCAATGCCATGAGCTCCCAAATTTTTTTTAACACTAGGGCGGAACTCTATAAAAAACCCTTACTAAAATCTAAGTAAAAAATATAAAAATTCTTTTTTTTGGTCAACAGCCTCAAAGCTTTATGAAAAAAATTAAAAAATTTATTTAAAAAAACCCCGTCTTGTGAACCCATGCTGAGTTCATTAATCAAGCATGCTTATCGAGATGGCTTTTATAATCTCAGTATAATTGACTCTAGTAATTTGCCTACAATTGGGGCGGGCTTTTTGGGGCGGTAATTTGACGGAAAACGATTTTCCCCCTGTTTTAAAAATGGGATTTACTTACCCATTTTCCCAAATTCAGAACTACACCTGTTTGAAGAGAAAAATTTAAAAAATTGTTAAGGGTTCACGAGTTCCTTTTTTGCTTTCCCTTAAGAACCCTTGAAAAAACCTATCAGGCCCCCGGTGACTTATTTTGCTTCGGCTGTCTATCTGCCCCAAACCATCTCACTAGTGACGGATGTTACAAATTTTATTTCTTCTACCCACGAAAAAATTAAATTACGGGAATATTGTTATGTCTTCCTTTTAAAAAATTTTGGAAAAAATAATTTTTAAAATCAAGACATTTCATTCTCATTGTCATAGGGTCCCCATAGTTATTTTTAAGGGGCCCTATTTATCTCTAATTTTTTGAAACCCGGGAAAAAACTTTTTGGGTTTAGTTTTAGATCCCTAGCAACTTTAATTTATAGCCCCTTTTAGCTTTTTTATCCCTTTTTAAGTCCTCTTAATGTCAAAATATTCTAAGATGACCCTCACCCTTTGTACGCCTATAAATTCCTTCTTATGCCCTAGAAAATATTTGAGCCCATTATTCACCCTTTTGGGTCATTTCTATTTATCTAATTTCTTTATATGGGGATAAACGCTCTTTTTGGGGCCGTATGTTTTTTAGAAAAACTCATATTGGCTCTCTTCGTTACCCCAGTAACAGTGAAAAGTTTTCTCTAAACCCTGTAATCTGCTAAAGCAAAAATGGGCTGTTTGAGTTACCTACTATTACTTCCCTTCAATGCTAAAAGTATTGTTTTTGGTCGCTAGCACCCCGTTCCCCTGAAAATTTTTAATTTTAACAAGGGGTTATTGTTTTCATAACTAAGTCAAGCAGGTTATTTCCCCTTGTAGGGTTCTGTCACAAATCTTCAAAAACAATCCTGAAAAACTTCTAAGAATTTTCGATTTAAATCCCAGTCAAAAAAATTCCAATCAACAGATAAAATTAAAGTCTCCCGAAATTTCTCATTATCGTGCCTTTTGGCCCAACAAAAATTCCCCCATATTTTCCCCTTTGGGCCCTATCTAAGTTTGGGGACGGGTTTTCACTCCTAAAATCAGTTTTTCATGCCCCTCTGAAAATTTTATCCAAACAACCTGAGTTTACTTCGACTTAATACCTTTTTTTTTAACAGTTCAAGCGATCCGGACATACAATGCCCCCCCCCCCCCCTCCAATACTTCTTCTTTTGGAAACAATTTAAAACCCTGAATATGACATTTCCCCAGGCATGTCCCGCTTTTTGAATTAAACCACGCTCAGTTAAGGGAAATACATCAATGTTACCTACAACAATAAAAACCAAAAAGTCCCTTTATTCCTAGCCTACGGCAATTTGCTAATAAACATTGAAAGACTTCCTTTCTTTACCTTCCCGCCCTTTTTATTTTTACTAAACTATTCCGTCCTTATCCCCAAGGTCCGGCTTTTCAATATCTTTGTTCTTTTTATTTGTTCCCCCAGAATCGTAATATTATTTCATGGGACTTCAAGTTTTCCTGCCAAAACCCCTACCCCAACTTTCCTAGTTTAAAGTCCCAACTGCTCCCCCCACTGCGTTGCCCGGCTCCCCCCCCCACACCTAATAAGTGAACCCCCTCCCCACAACTGTCATTTCTGCCTTTAAAAAGGTCCCATTTAATGAATGTTACCGCATTTTTTTTCAGTATTTTTTCCAGCAGCAATTGACACAATTGCCCTGGGAAACATTTACTTCCAATCCCTCCTTTGGGAAAATACCCATATGGGGGGGTTTTCCCCCTTACTTCTAATTTTTTTTATTTCGACCTATACCGTAATCAGGGCCCATCTACCTGCCCAAAATCGTTGCCTCCGCACGAACAGATAATAGGATTTCCCCATTACTCTCATGATGTATCCCGACGGCTAACAAAATCCCCCCTCCCCGCCCCAGGAAAGCAAACTCTCTGTTCCCACTCCTGTCCCTTCAACAGAACCCCATCCTATACCCAATTGGCATCCCCCAACAACAACAATATTCTTACCTTCCTTAATGTCTTTCGTCGGTCGTTCCCATAGTCAACCACATTCGTCGGTAGCACTGAATGTTTTGGGATTTTTCCCAACAGTTTTCACCGGGTTTAGTTAGGGGTGTAATCAGACAATAACCAAGGAAATCTAGTGAGAATGCTGCCCTTTTTGCCCTGGGGAAAATGACTTGATTGGACACTTTTTTTTGATGGCCCCCTCGCAAACCCAGCAGTGCTCCCTGGTCAGGCTTTTTTTTATTCCGGGGGTAGAGGGGCTACCAATGCTCCCCCAACACCTTTTTTCGAAACAAAGGCCTTACGAAGTCATATACAGATATCGTATTAAAATTTCATTTCTACCATAAAAATCCCTTAAGGAAAAAATAGTCAATTCGAAGTCGGGAACGCCCTTTGAAAGCCGTATTAGTTTCAATGATCAATTTAATTCTTCAAGGTACTTCGAACTCCCTTCTGCAGTTATTAACTCCATAAATTTCTGACAAGGAAGTTTATAGTTTCTCCTCTATTGAACACCCAATCCTTCCTCCCCAACATTGCCCAACTAACCCTTTCCTTTTCCTCCCTTCCTTTGCTTCACCTTTTTCTGTTTAAGTTTTTTGCCCCCTCTTTACTGTTCCCTCCTTTTTCTCTTTTTTCCCGTTCCAGGGATACATGATATTTATCCTGGTCGGGTAACATGTGATATATTGTCCTAGTCCAGGAATATATCTTTTTCGGTCCTGATATAATGATATCGGTCCCCCTATCCTACTATTCAGCCTTCCCACACACCTAGGTTTGTGGGGGTATCCCAGCCTAAATTACCTTCGTAAATAACCCACACTATCCCAGAGAAAACCTAACTATCTCACAATTTTAGGGTATCCATCCATCCCATTACCCCACGCATCCCGCCTATCCTAGCTTTCACTACACTAGGCAAAACCCAGCCTATCCTACATACCCAGACATCCCACCTTTCTTACACATCCACCAATTCCACACATCCCAGGCTATCATACACATACATATCCTGCCCATCCCACACTATCCCAGCGCACCCAGCTTATTCCACATTTTCCTAGGCTATCCCAGACAATCCAGACAATCCCCAAATTTTCCAGGGTATCCCCCCTATCCTAGGTTATCCCACCTATCCTGACTATCCCAGACAATCGAGCCCCAAACTCACATTACCAAGGTTACCCCAGCGTATCCTGGTTATCCGAGCCTATCCTAGCCTATCCCACACTAACCTAGGCTATACAAGCCTATTACACTACTTACCTATTGCACACTGTCCTAGGGTTCCTATCTATCCTAGGGTACCCCCGCCTATCATGCACTATCCTAGGCTTTCCCCCCGTATTCTACAACTATCCTGGGTACTCCCGTTTATGGGAGACCCCGTCACACTATCCTACCTATCCCACCGTTTTGGCAATCCTAACCCATCCCAATTATGCTAGGCTATCCCCGAAACCTAGCCTATCACACAATCCTAGGGTATCCTAGCCTCTCCCACACTTCCCAGGTTCCTAGCCCCTTTGACCGGGGGGTTTGAACATGAGGGGGGTGTAAGGCAGACCATCAGTCACGTACACGTTATCATGCCCAAAAACCTGGGGTTGTAATTTCAGAGTTTTCAGCCCACATACACCAAAGGGGGACGCAGGCCCCCAAGTATACCTTTACTAGAGGAATTACTTCCATCTTGGGGGGGGGCGGTTTTTTTTACTTTTACACAAAACTTTTTTTAAAAAAGCAAAGACGCCCAAGGGGTTTCTTAACTGTAAAGGTATCGGGGAAAATTTCCCTATGAAAGGGGGAACTCCCTGCTTATGGGTTTAAGGGTTTTCCTCTCGCCCCGATTGTGCCCCGATCCTATAGTCATTTGTTGAACCCCTTTTCACCAAACATAAAATTTTTAAAAAGGGGGAAAACACTGCAGGGGGCCTGCGGGCCCATATAGGAAGGCCCTTTAAAATTTCACCCCACTAACAAAACTTTTCCCCCCCCCAAATTTTTCAATTTTTTTACCCAAAAATAAGCTCTGATTTGAAAAGTCCCACTAAAACCCAAAAACCCCCCCCACCATTTTACTTATCCAACCTAGATTTGAAACTACCCAAGTCCTAGCCTAAATTTAACCCCAAACTAGGTGGACTGTTCCACTCTTTCAACAACCCTTTTTCCAAAACCCAAATTTCCTTTCCTTGTCCTTTCAAAATCTAAATTATCAAATTTAAACCCATTACTGCGGGTTCTCCCCCTTGGAGAGACATCCTCAAGCCCTTATTAATATCCCCCCTTTTTTAATACCTATCTTCCACTTATACACTTCGATCAGGTCTCCCCTCATTCTTCGTCAAACAAGTGAAGAAACTTAAGGCTTAAATCTTCTTTCATAAGGAAGATTTCTGATGCTATGTATTAATTTAGTCATCCAAACGCTGAATGTTTTCAAACGAATTTATTTTCCTTTTTTGTAATACGGAGACCAAAACTGACTGCATAATCAAGGTAAAGGCCCTTAAAATAAAGTATAAAGCTGCAGTATGCCCTTTGGGACTTCGGGTTGCTTACACTTTTTGATATAAACCCCGAATCTATTTGCCTTATTACGTACGTTTTAGGCATTGCTGTTTTGGGTTTAAAAAGGGTTTTGCTGCTCACCAAACCCCCAAGTCCCTTTTCCCCAATTGAAAGGGCTAAGTTCTACATCTTTTAAAATTTTAAATAATACTGGGGGTTAGGGGAAAGCTTCAAAAAATTTTTTTTTTTTGGGCACTTATCTCCCTTTTGAACTGCATCTGCCCTTTTCTGCCCAAAGGAATAGATTTTGGGTTTAAATCCTCCTGAAGTTCCCAAACCCATTTTCGTTTGAATCAATTACCTACCTATCTTTGTGTCACGGCAAATTTGCTATATCCCTAGAAAATTTCCCTAAATCAAGATCATTGGGTAAAATATTATAAACCAACAAGGGGGGCCCCAAGACTGTTCCCTGGGGAAACCCCCACTTTTTACAACCCCCCCTCGGTTTTAAAACCCCATTTATGGACACTTTGCTTCCTGTCATGAGCCATGATCGATCCACGAGAGCTTTTTTCCCCCCAATTGCCATGACTGCCATTTCTTTAACAGTCTATGGTGCGGAACTCTTTTCAAAACCTTACTAAAATCAAAAGTAAATAATATCAAATTTTTTTTTTGGTCAACAGCCTAAAAATTTTTTATGAAAAAATTTAAATAAATTATTTTAGAAAAAGCCCCGGCCTTGTAAATTTCCTTTGCTGATTTTCCATTAATCAAGCTAGGCTTATCGAGATGGCTTCTTATAATTTTCAGCTAAAATTTTGACTCAAGTAATTTGCCTACAATTGAGGTCGGGTTTATTGGGCGGTAATTTGAGGGAAAACGACTTTTTCCCTTTTTTTAAAAAAGGGATTAAAATTACCCATTTTCCCAAATATCAGACACTACACCTTTTTGAAGAGTTTAAATTTAAAAATATTTTTAAAATGGGTTCACAGATTTCCTTTTTTGCTTTCCCTTAAGAACCCTTAAAAAAAACCCTTTCACCCGGCCCCGGTGACTTATTTTGCTTCAGTCTGTCTTTTCTGCCTAAACCCATTTTAAACTAGTGACTGTAAATTTTAAACAAAATTTATTTCTTTTTGCCCACTTAAAAATTAATTACGGGAAATTTTGGGTTAGTGTCCCCCTGTGAAAAAATTTAGGAAAAATAATTTTTTAAAATAAAAGGGACATTTCTTTTCTCATTTCAAAAGGGGGCCCCCATAGTTTTTTTTTAAGGGGCCCTATTTTAATCTCTAATTTTTGAAAACCGGGAAAAAAACTTTTTTTTTTGGGTTTTAGAATCCCTAGCAACTTTAATTTCATAGCCCCTTTTAGCTTTTCTTACCCCCTTTTTTAAGCCCCTCTTAATGTCAATATATAAATTCATAAGAGACCCTCACCTCTTTGATACCCCCTTTTAAATTTTCCTGTTTTTATCCCCCTAGTAATATTTGACCTATTATTCATCCTTTTTTGGGTCATTTCTATTTGATCAAATTTTTCTTTATAGGGGATAAACGTTTCTTTTGAGCGCAGAAAATTTGTTCAGAAAACTGTCATTTTGTTTGCTCTCTTTCGTTCCCCCAGTAAACCCAATGATAAGGGGTTTCTCTAAGCCCTTGAAATTTCTCCCTTAAAGGGCAAAAATTTTGGTACCTGTTACTGAGTTATCGCTACTATCGTACTTCCATTAAATGCAAAATGTTTTTGTTTTTGGTCGTTTAGCACCCAGTTCCTCTAAAAATTTTTTAAATTATTAACAAGGGTTTCATTGTTTCCCATAACTAAGTCAAGCAGGTTTTTTTTCCCCCTTGTAGGTTCTTTTCACAAATGCTTAAAAAAACAATCCTAAAATACTTCAAAAGAATTCGACGATTCTAAACCCCCCAGTCAAGAAATTCCAATCAACAAAAAAATTTAAAGCTCCTAGAATTACTACATTTCGTGCCTTGGGCCTTAAAAATTTTTCCTCCCATAGTAGTTTCCCTTGGGTCCCTATCTAAGTTGGGGGGACGGTATACCCAACCCAAAAAATCGGGTTTTTCATCCCCCCTCTGAAAATTCTACCCAAAAACAGACTCTGTATTTTGTTACTTCGACTTAATCCCCCGTTTTTATGCAAAAGTTCAAGCGATCTGGGGACATAAAAAGCCACCCCACCCCCCCCCCCAATACTTCTTCTTTTTGGGAAAACAATTTAAAACCCTGAATATGACTTTCCCGCAGGCATGCCCCCGATTTTTTAAATTTAAAACCACGCTCAGTTAAGGCAAATACTTCAATGTTCCTAAAATAGCAACTAATCTCAAATCGTCATTTATTCCTAGCCTTTCGGCAATTAGGGATAATAAACATTGAAAGACTTCCTTTCCCCTTTTCCCCGCTCATTTTTTATTTTTTACTAAACCCATTTCCGGGCCTTATCACCCCAAAGGGCCCCCTTTTCCCAAAATCTATTGTTCTTATTATTCTAGTTCCCCTAGAACTCGTAATATTTTAACACTGGGACTTCAATTTTTCCTGCCAAAAACCCCAAAACCCCTAACTATTTCCTTTGTTTAAAGTTCCCAACTGCTTCCCCCCAAATGCAGTTGCCCGTGCTTTCCCCCCCCCCACACCTAGATAAGGGGAACCCCCTCCTAGCAAACATGTTCATTTCTGCCATTTGAAGAGGTCCCAGTTGTCAATGAAAAGTTAACCCCATTTTCCTTTCAGTATTTGTCCAGCCCGCAATTGACAACCCAAATTTCCCTGGGAAACCCTTCACTTTAAATCCCCCCCTTGGCAAAATACCCATAAAAGGGGGGGTTTCCCCCCCTTAAATTCTAATTATTTATATTGCCCGACCTAACCTGCTAATTTTAGGTCCTCACCCCCTACTTTTGCCCAACATCGGGTTTCCTCCCCACTGAGCAGATAATAGGAATTTTCCCCCATTACCTCTCATGATGTCATCCAACGGCTAAAAAATATCCTCCCCCCTTTCCCCGCCCCAGGAAAAGCAAACTCTCTGTCTCCTAAATCCCGTCCTTCAAGCAGAACGGGGCCCATCCTTTTCCTAACTTTTTGGGTATTCCCCCAAAACCCCAAAAACAATATTCTTTTCCTTTTCCCTTTAAAGTCCCTTTTGCGTGTCGTTCCCAGTATCAAACCCCCCCATTTGTCGGGGTTTGCACTGAGATTTTATTGGATTTTTCCACAACATTTTTTACCTGGTTTTTGTTATGGCTGTAATCCCGACAATAACCAAGGGGGAAAACTAGTGGGAAAAGCTGACCTTTTTCCCTGTGAGAATGACTTTTAGTTTGGGCACGTTATTTTTTGATGGCCCGGGGCCTCGCAAAACCCGCAGTTTCTCCCTGGTCATGGGGGTTTTTTATTTCCCGGGGAAAAGGGGGTAAACCCAAACTTTCCCAAAAACCTTGTTTGAGAACAAAGGCCTTACTGGAAATCTATATACAGAGTATCGTTTCAAAATTTTATGTTCTACCCTATCAAAAACCTTAATGGAAAAAATAGTCAAAATTTGTAAGTCAGGAACGCCCCTTTTTAAAAGCCGGTATTGAGATTCAATGATCAATTTAATTTTTTCAAGGTAGCTTCGAACTGCTTCTGCAGTTAAATTTAAATCCATAAATTTTCTGACAATGGAAGTTTATAGGTTTTTTCCCCCTTTTTGAACAAACCTCAATCTCTTCCTTCCCCCCAACAAACCCCAAATAACCCCTTTCCCCTTTTTCCCTTTCCCCTTTCCTTTTCCCTTTACCTTTTTTCTGTTTATGTTTATGCCCTCTCTTTACTGTTCCCTCCTTTTTCCCCCTTTTTTCCCGTTCCAGGTATACATGATAATTTTTCCTGGTTTGAGGTAACATGGGGGATAAAATTGTCCCAGTCCAGGTATATATATCTTTTTCGGTTTTCCCGATTAATGATATCGGCCCCCGTATCCTAGGCTATTCAGCCTTTTTCCCACACTATCCTAGGTTTTTGGGGTATCCCAGCCTAAAAAACCTTCGTTGACTAACCCCCACTATCCCCGAGTATCCTAGACTAACTCACAATTTTAGGCTATCCCATCCCATTTCCCCTTATCCCACGCATCCCCTATCCTAGCTTTCACTACACTAGGGGAAAACCCAGCCTATCCTACAATTTTCCTAGACTATCCCAGCCTTTCTTACACGATCCCAGCCCCCTTCCACAAATATCCCAGGCTATCATAAGTCATCATACATATCCCCAGCCAACCCAACTAAACCCAGCGCATTTCCCAGCTTATTCCCAAAATTATCCTAGGCTATCCCAGACAATCCGAGACAAACCCCATTTTCCAAGGGTATCCCACATATCCTAGGTTATCCCACACTATCCTGACTTTTCCCAACAATTTGAGCCCCCGCTCACATTTTTCCCCAAAGGTTTCCCCAGCGTATCCATTTTTCCCCAGCCTATCCTAGCCTATCCCACACTAATTTCCCAGGCCCCATACAACCCTTTTTACACTACTCTAGCCTATTGCACACTGTCCTAGGCTATCCTAGTCTATCCTAGGCTATCCCAGCCTATCATGCACTATCCTAGGCTATCCCAGCGTATTCTACACTATCCTAGGCTACTCCAGTTTATCGTAGACCCTGTCACACTATCCTAGCCTATCCCACACTGTCTTAGGCAATCCTAACCTATCCCATATTATGCTAGGCTATCCCAGCATATCCTAGCCTATCACACAATCCTAGGCTATCCTAGCCTCTCCCACACTATCCTAGGTTAGCCTAGCTCATCCCACACTATTCTAGGCTATCCCAGTGTATCACACTATCCTAGGCTATCCCAGCCTATCCCACACTATCCTAGGCTATCCCAGGTTATCCTAGCATATCCCTCACAATATCCTACAATATCCTACAATATCCTACAATATCCTACAATATCCTATGCTGTCAAAGCCTATCTCACACTAGTCTATCCCACACTATCGTATGCTATCCCAGCTTATCCCACACTATCCTAGGCTATCCTAGCGTATCACACACTATCCTAGACTATCCCAGCCTATCCCACTATCCTAAGCTATCCCATCTTATCCTAGCCTATCCCTCACTATCCTAGGTTAATCTAGCCTATCGCACAATATCCTAGGTTAACTTAGCCTATCCCACAATATCCTAGGCTGTCCTAGCCTATCTCACACTATTCTAGTCTATCCCACACTATTCTAGTCTATCCCACACTATCCTAGCCTATCCAACAATATCCTAGGACATCCCAGCCTATCCCACACCATCCTAGGTTGTCCCAGCTTATCCAACACTATACTTGGCTATCCTAGCCATTGCCACACACTCCTAGGCTATATTAGCCTTTCACACACTATCCCTAGGCTATTCCACACTATCATTGGGTATCCCAGCCAGTCCCACACTGTCTAGCCTATCCAAAACTATCCTAGGCTATCACAGCATATACTTCCCTATCCCACACTATACTTGGCTATGCCAGCCTATATTAGCCTGTCCCACACTATCCTAGGCAATTTCAGCCTATCCTAGCCTATCCTACACTATCCTAGCATATCTCACCCTATACTAGGCTATCCCAGTCTATCCCAAATTATTCTAGCCTATCGCACACTATCCTCGGCTATCCTAGCCTATCCCACACTACCATTGGCTATACCAGCCTATTCTAGTCTCGCACACTATCCTAGCCTAACGAAGCCTATCCTAGCTTATCTCGCACTAACCAAGGTTATCCCAGCCTATCCTAGCTTATCTCGCACTAACCAAGGTTATCCCAGCCTATCCGAGCCTATTCCACACTATCGTAGGGATTCCTATCCTATCCCACACTATCCGAGGTTATCCTAGTCCATCCCACACTATCCTACGCTCTCCCACACTATCCTAGGCTATACCAGTTTATCTTACACCATCCTAGCCTATCCCACACCATCCTAGGGTATCCCAGCTTATTCCACTATCCTAGGCTACTGTAGCCTATCCCACAATATTCTCGACAATCTTAGCGTATCCGACAGTATCCTAAGCTATCCTAGCCCATCGCACACTATCTTAGGCTATCCTGGAGAGAGAGAGTTTACCTGGAGAGAGTCCCGGGGGTCAACGCCCCCGCAGCCCGGTCTGTGACCAGGCCTATCCCAGACAATCCTAGTCTATCTCAAACTATCCTAGCCTATCACAGCCTATCTTACACCATCCTAGCGTATCCCACACTATTCTAGCCTATGGTACACTATCCAACACTCCTAGGCCATCCCAGCCTGTCCTAGCCTATCCAACACCATCCTAGGGTATCCCAGCCTATCACATACTAGCCTAGGCTATCCCAGCCTATCCTAGCCAATTCCACACTATCATAAGGTATCAAAGCCTATCCCACATTATCCGAGGCTATCCTAGCCTATCCCACACTATCCTAGGCTATCCCTGGCTATCCTAGCGTATAACACACCATCCTCGGCTATCCTAGCCTATCCCACATTATCATTGGCTATGCCAGTGTAGTGATACTGGTCCTGTGGGGAGCAGCAGCAGGATAATACTGCACCACCTCTTGGGGCCCTTAACAACAACAACAGTTTGGTGTGTGTCATGGGCGCCAACACATGGTGTGTGATTCTCTCCTACTATATCCATTTATCAGTGATGCAGATTACATGGTGAGTTTAAATATGTGGCCTGTAGTTATAACTTTTCTCTTGACATATGCAAGACATCACCATCCCTGTAGAAGCCATTATTAGATGTACTAGTCATTATATGTTCAATAAAGCCTAGAGATAAGGCCTGTGTTTCTATCACAACAATTTATTGAACATAGAATCCTGGGCTACCTGGTGGTGATCCTGAGCTAGACTACATCACAACATGGAGGTGAACTGCCTCCTCTTGTTGTCTGTGGACTTAGCACTTTAAGGGTAGACCCACCAAAGCTGTTTGCAAATCTTACCGCGGATTGCCATCCTATATCAGCTAAGTCACGCCGCTATTCTTATGAGGATCGGATGTTCATTGAGAAAGAAACTCAGAGGCTGCTGAAGGAGGGTATTATAGAACCAAGTGATTCCCCTTGGCGTGCACAGGTTGTTGTTGTTAAAGATGGTTATAGGAAACGGAGACTGGCTATCGATTACTCTGAGACAATCAACAAATTTACACTTCTTGATGGGTACCCTCTACCTCGAATTGACGATACAGTGAACAAAATTGCTCAGTACTATGTGTTTAGCACAATTGATCTACAGAGTGCCTATCATCAAGTCCCTATAAGGAATGAAGATAAACCATACACAGCGTTTCAGGCTAGTGATGGCCTGTATCAGTTTACCAGAGTCCCTTTTGGAGTCACCAATGGGGTAGCCTGCTTCCAACGAATTATGGATTCACTCATTCAGGAAGAGCAACTCATGGGAACTTACGCGTATTTAGATAATGTTACCATTTGTGGCAAGACCCAGGAGGAACATGATGCAAACCTTGATAAGGTTTTGGAAGCCGCCAAGAAGAAAAATATCAGTTACAATGAGGAAAAGTGCACTTTTTCAACTAAAAGGCTTAGCATCCTTGGTTATGTAGTGGAAGGAGGTTCAATATTCCCAGACCCTGAACGACTACGACCTCTACGGGAACTTCCAATGCCTCAAGACAAAAAGTCACTCCGAAGAACTCTTGGTCTCTTTGCTTATTACTCACAATGGATCTACAACTATTCAAGTAAAGTCCGCCCATTGAGTGCTACCACATTTCCTGTGACAAAGGAAGCAGAAGCCGCTTTCCATACTCTCAAACAGGACATTGAAAACTCAGTAGTTCAAGCCATTGATGAGTCCCTACCATTCGAAGTGGAAACGGATGCATCTGACATTGCCATTGCTGCAGTCTTATCTCAGGCAGGACGACCAGTAGCCTTCTTTTCGAGAACTTTTCAAGGATCAGAGAAATGTTATGCTGCTGTAGAAAAGGAAGCCCAGGCCATCATAGAAGCAGTTCGCCACTGGAGGCATTATTTAACTGGTAGACATTTCACCATAAGGACTGACCAATTGTCCGTGATGTATATGTTCGACAAGAAGCACAAAAGTAGGATAAAGAATGACAAGATATTACGCTGGAGGATGGAACTATCGTGTTATGACTTTGATATTCTGTACCGACCGGGTCAAGAGAACATCTCACCTGATGCATTCTCTAGGTCCCACTGTGGAGCAGCATGTCATGATTTGCAATCACACTCAGCTCTCCACAAGGCTTTGTGTCACCCAGGAGTTACACGCCTGTACCATTTTGTCAAATCAAAGAACATGCCCTACTCAGTGGAAGATGTGCGACAAGTGATCAGAGCATGCAGAGTATGTGCAGAGTGCAAGCCAAACTTTCATCAGCCAGAGAAGACTCATCTCATAAAATCCACCCAGCCTTTCGAAAGATTGAATATAGATTTCAAAGGACCTCTACCAAGCACAAATCAGAATAGGTATTTCCTTAACATAGTAGATGAATATTCAAGGTTTCCCTTTGTATTCCCCTGTGCAAATATGGCTGCTTCAACTGTTATTAGTTGTCTTTCACAGTTGTTCTCTATTTTTGGTATGCCAGCTTATATCCATTCAGACAGGGGATCCTCGTTCATGAGTAACGAACTTCAGGAGTTTTTGGCTAGCAAAGGTATTGCCTGCAGCAGAACAACAAGCTACAACCCTCAAGGCAATGGTCAAGTGGAGCGGTTCAATGGTACTATATGGAAGGCAGTTACAATGACATTGAAGTCGCGCAATCTACCTGTTCAACACTGGCAAACTGTCCTACCTGATGCTCTTCACTCTATTAGATCACTGCTGTGCACAGCTACTAATGCAACCCCTCATGAAAGACTCCTCAACTATTCACGTCGGTTCTCTACGGGAGCCTCCGTGCCCACTTGGTTATGTCATCCTGGACCCGTTCTCCTGAAGAGTCACCGTAGAATGAACAAGAATGATCCTTTAGTGGAAGAGGTAGAGCTCCTGCAAGCTAATCCACATTACGCCCACATTCGCTACCAAAATGGTGAAGAGACTACAGTATCTACAAGACATTTAGCCCCAGTTGAAATCCCTATTAGTGTGGAATCTCAAGATACACCAATAGATGTGAAAGATGCTTCGTTTTCTCCTGGAAAGCCCCTTGAGACTACCCCTATGGAAATAGAGGATTCTGCTCCAGCAGTTAATCAAACCCCGCTGGAAAATATTGAACCTGGTGAAGAGGCTCAAGGGCTACGAAGGTCGGGACGTGTACGTCGCCCACCTAACAGTTTGGGAGATTACTGTCTCTGATATTTTAGAAGGGGGAGATTGTAGTGATACTGGTCCTGTGGGGAGCAGCAGCAGGATAATACTGCACCACCTCTTGGGGCCCTTAACAACAACAACAGTTTGGTGTGTGTCATGGGCGCCAACACATGGTGTGTGATTCTCTCCTACTATATCCATTTATCAGTGATGCAGATTACATGGCGAGTTTAAATATGTGGCCTGTAGTTATAACTTTTCTCTTGACATATGCAAGACATCACCATCCCTGTAGAAGCCATTATTAGATGTACTAGTCATTATATTTTGTTGTTGCAGAAGTACTATGAAGATTCTATGTTCAATAAAGCCTAGAGATAAGGCCTGTGTTTCTATCACAACAGCCAGCCTATTCTAGCCTATCCCACACCATCTTAGGGTATGCCAGCTTATCCCACACTATCCTAGGCTACTATAGCCTATACCACAATATTCTCGGCAATCCTAGCGTATCCCTCAGTATCCTAGGCTATTCTAGCCCACCGCACACCAACTTAAGCTATCCCAATCCTAGTCTATCCCAATATATCGTACACTATCCTAGCATATCCCACACTATGCTAGGATATCCCAGCCTGTCCTAGCCTATCCTACACCATCCTAGGGTATCACAGCCTATCACTCGCTAGCTCAGGCTATCCCAGCCTATCCTAGCCAATCCCACACTATCATAAGGTATAGAAGCCTATCCCACATTATCCGAGGTAATCCTAACCTATCCCACACTATCCAAGGCTATCCCAACGTATCCTAGGATATCCCACACTATCCTAGGCTATCCCAGCCTATCCCCCACTATCCCAGCTTATCCTATACCCTCTCACACTATCCTAGGCTATCCTAGCCTATCGCAGCATATCCTAGCCTATCCTACACAATCCTAGCCTATCCCACACTATCCTAGGTTAGCCTAGCATATCCCACACTATCCTAGCCTATCCCACACTATCCTAGGGTATCCTAGCTTATCCCACACTATCCTAGGCGATCCTACTCTACCTCAGAATATCCTAGCCTATCCCAGCCTATCCTAGTCTATCCGACACTATCCTAGTCTATCAAACACTATCAGAGGCTATCATACCCTATCCCACACTATCCTTGGCTATCCGAGACTATCCCACACTTTCCTAGGCAATCCCTGTCTATCCTAGCCTATCCCACACTATCCTAGAATATCCCACACAACCCTAGGCTATCCTAGACTATTACATTATCATAGGCTTTCCTAGCCTATCAAAGAATATTCTAGACTATCCTACCCTGTCTCACACTATCCTTGGATATCCCAGTCTATCCTAGCGTGTCCCACACTATCCTACACAATCGTAGGCTATATTAGCCTATTCCACACTATCCTAGCCTAGCCCACACAATCCTAGGCAATCATAGCCTATCCCACTATCCCAGGCTATCATAGCTTATCCCACACTATCCTACGCTATCCTAGCCTATCCCACACTACTGTAGGCTCTGGTAGCCCATCAAACACTATCCTGGGCTATCCTAGCCTATCCTACACTATCCCAGCCTATCCTAGCCTATCCCACACTATGCTGTCCTACACAATCCTAGGCTATCCTAGCCTATCCCACACCATCCTTGGGTATCCTAGCCTATCCCAGTCTATCCTAGTCTATCTCCCACTATCCTAGACAGTCCTAGGCTATATTAGCCTATTCCACACTAGCCTAGCCTCTCCTAGCCTATCAAAGACTATGCTAGTCTGTCTTAGCCTATCCCCCACTATCCTAGGCTATCCTAGCCTATCCCATACTATCCTAGGCTATCTCAGCCTATCCTACACTATGCTAGGCTATCCCTGCCTATCCTACCATTATCCCACACTCTCCTAGGCTATCCTAGCCCGTCCCACACAATCCTAGACTATCTTAGCCTATCGTATACTATCCTGGGCTATCATAGCCTATCCCACACTACTCTAGGCTCTCCTAGCCAATCGAACAATATCCTAGGCTATCCTATCCCACACTATCTTAAGGTATCCCAGCCAATCCTAGCGTATCCCACACTTTTGTTATCCTAGCTCTCCCCACACTATTCTAGGCTATTCTATTCTATTCCGCACTATCCTAGGCTATCCTAGCTTACCATACACAATATTAGGCTATCCTAGCCTATCACACACTATCCTAGGCTATCCTAGACTATGCCATGCAATCCAAGTCTCATAGCCTATCCCATCCTATCTTTGGTTATCCTAGCCTATCCCACATATTCCTAGGCTACCGTAGATTATCCCATGCTATCTTAGGTTCTCCTAGGTTATACTAGCCTGTCCCACATTATCTTAGGCTCTCCTAGGATATCAAAGACTATCCTAGGCTATCCTGCCATATCCTACACTATCCTAGGCTATCCTATCATATCCCACACAATCCTAGGCTGTCATAGCCTATCCCACACAATCCTAGACTATACTAGCCTACCCACACAATCCTAGGCTCTCCTAGCCTATCAAACACTATCCTAGGCTACCCCAGCATATCTCACACTATCTTAGGCTATTGTAGCCTATCTCACACTACCTTATTCTATCCTAGCCTATCCCATACTATTCTAGGCTACCCCAGCATACCTTAACCTACCTCACATTATCTAAGGCCATCCTAGCCTAACCCACACTGTGCTACCCTTTTGCATACTATCCTAGGCTATCCCAGCCTGTCCAAAACTATCCTAGGCTATCCCAGCCTATACTAGCCGCTCTCACTATCCTAGCCTATACCGCAGTATCCTAGGCTATCCTAGAGTGTCCCGGTCACAGACCGGGCCGCGGGGGCGTTGACCCCCGAAACTCTCTCCAGGTAAACTCCAGGTAAACAGTATCCTAGGCTATGCCTGCCTGGCCTACTTGTCCCACACATTCTTAGGGTATCACAGCCTATCACTCGCTAGCTCAAGCTATCCCAGCCTATCCTAGCCAATCCCACACTATCGTAAGGTATAGAAGCCTATCCCACATCTGAGGTAATCCTTACCTTTCAAACACTATCCTAGGCTTTCCCAGCCTATCCCCCACTATCCCAGCTTATCCTATACCCTCTCACACTATCTTAGGCTATCCTAGCTTATCCCAGCATATCCTAGCCTATCCCACTATCCTAGGGTATTCTAGCTTCTCCCACACTATCATAGGCTATCCTAGCCTATCCCATACTATTCTAGGCTATCCCAGCATACCCTAACCTATCCCACATTATCCTAGGCAAGCCTAGGCTATCCCACACTGTCCTATGCTATCTCAGCCTATCCCAGCCTCTCCTTCACTATCGTAGGCTTTCCCAGGCTATCCTGCACAATCGTAGCCTATCCCACACCATCCTAGGCTATCCCAGCCTATCTGACACTATCCTAGCGTATTCCACACTATCCTAGGCTATCCCAGCTTATCCCACACTACCCTAGGTTAACCTAGCCTATCCCACTATCCTACGCTGTCGTAGCATATTTTTCACTATTCTAGTCTATCCCACACTATCCTGGCCTATCCAACACTATCCTGGCCTATCCAACACTATCCTAGGACATCCCAGCCTATCTCACGCTATCCTAGGCTATCCCAGCTTATCCTACACTATTCTAGGCTATCCTAGCGTATCACACACTATCCTAGGCTATCTCAGCCTATCCCACACTACCCTAGGTTAACCTAGCCTATCCCACAATATCCTAGGCTGTCCTAGCCTATCTCACAGTATTCTAGTCTATCCCACACTATCCTAGCCTATCAACACTATCCTAGGACATCCCAGCCTATCCCACACTATCCTAGGCTATCCCAGCTTGTCCTACACTATCCTAGGCTATCCTATCCACTTCCACACTAGGCTATATTAGCATTTCACGCACTATCCTAGGCTGTCCTAACCTATTCCACACTAAACCTGGCTATCCCAGCCAGTCTCACACTACCTAGTCTATCCAAAACTATCTAAGGCTATCACAGCCTATCCTACCCTATTCCACACTATCCTAGGCTATGCCAGCCTATCCTAGCCTATCCCACACTGCGAGGCTATCCTAGCATATCTCACACTATACTAGGCTATCCCAGTCTATCCCACATTAATCTAGCCTTTCCCACACTATCCTAGGCTATCCTAGCCTATCCCACACTATCATTGGCTATGCCAGCCTATTCTAGCCAATCCCACACTATCCTAGTCTAACGAAGCCTATCCTAGCTTATCTCACACTAACCTAGACTATCCAAGCCTATCCCACATTATCCTAGGTTATGCCAGCCAATCCCACACTATTGTAGCGTATCCTAGCCTATCCCACACTTTCCGAGGTTTTCCTAACATATCTCACACTATCCTAGGCTATCCCAGCCTATCCCACACTATCATAGGGTATCGCAGCCTATCCCAGCTTATCCCACAGTATCCTAGGCTACTGTAGCCTATCCCACAATGTTTTCGGCAATCCTAGCGTATCCCACAGTATCCTAAGCTGCCCTAGCCCATCGCACACTATCTTAGGTTATCCCAGACAATCTTAGTCTATCTCAAACTATCCTAGCCTATCACAGCCTATCTTACACCATCCTAGCGTATCCCACACTATTCTAGCCTATGGTACACTATCCTAGACTATCCCACACTCCTAGGCCATCCCAGCCTGTCCTAGGCTATCCCAGCCTATCCTAGCCAATTCCACACTCTCATAAGGTATCAAAGTCTATCCCACATTATCCGAGGCTCTCCCAGCCAATCCCACACTATATCACCTTACCCTATACGCTCTCACACTATTTCACACTATCTTAGGCTATCCTAGCCTATCCCACACTATCCTATGCTATCCTAGCCTATCCCACACTATCCTGGGTATCCTAGCCTATCCTAGCCTATCCCACACTATCCTAGGCGACCCTAGTCTAACAAACACTATCAGAGGCTATCCTAGCCTCTCCCACTATTCTTGGCTATCCGAGCCTATCCCACACTTTTCTAGGCAATCCCTGTCTATCCTATCCTATCCCACCCTATTCTAGAATATCCCACACAATCCTAGGCTATCCTAGCATACCTTACACTATCCTAAGCCCTCCTAGCCTATCAAAGACTATCCTAGGGAACCTACCCTGTCCCATACTATCCTTGGCTATCCCAGTCTATCCTAGCCTATCCCACACTATCCTACACAATCCTATGCTATATTAGCCCATCTCACCCTATCCTAGGCTCTCATAGCCTATCAAACACTATATTAGGCTATCCGAGCCTAATATCCCTAATATCCTAGAATATCCCACACTATCCTAGGCTATCCTAGCCTATCCCACACTATCCTAGGCTGTCCTAGTCTATCCCACACTTTTAGGCCACACTATCCTAGGCTATCATAGCCTGTCCCACACTATCCTATGTTATCCTAGCCTATCCCACACAATCCTATGCTATGCTAGCCTATCCCACAATTTTAGGCCATAGCCTATCCCACGCTATCCTAGCCTATCCCACAATCCTACGCTATCCTAGCCTATCCCACACTACTGCAGGCTCTGGTAGCCTATCAAGCACCATCCTGGGCTATCCTAGACTATGCCAGTATATCCTAGCCTATCCCACACTATCCTAGCCTATCCTACACAAGCCTATCGCACACTATCCTAGGCTCTACTAGCCTATCAAAAACTATGCTAGGCTATCCTAGCCTATCCCACAGAATCCTGTGCTATCCTAGCCTATACCATACTATCCTAGGCTATCCTAGCCTATCCAACACTGTTTTAGGCTATCCCAACCTATCCTAGCTTATCCCACACTATCCTTTTCTATCCTATCCTGTACCATACTAACCTCGGCTATCTCTATGTATCCTAGCCTATCCCACACTATCCTAGGCTATCCTAGCCTATCCCATACTATCCTAGGGTATCTCAACCTATCCCATACTATCCTAGGGTATCGCACACTATGCTAGGCTCTCCTAGCCAATCGAACAGTATCCTAGGCTATCCTATCCTATGCCACAATATCTTAAGCTATCCCAGCCAATCCTAGCGTATCCCACACTATCTTTTGCTATCCTAGCCTTTCCCACACTATTCTAGGCTATCCTATTCTATTCCACACTATCCTAGGCTATCCTAGCATACTATACACATCAGGCTATCCTAGCCTATCACACACTATCCTAGGCTATCCTAGCCTATCCCACACTACCCTAGGCTATCCTAGACTATGCCACACAATCCAAGGCTATCATAGCCTATCCCATCCTATCCTTGTTTATCCTAGCCTATCCCAAATATTCCTAGACTACCCTAGATTATCCCAATCTATCTTAGGCTATACTAGCTTATCCCACACAATCAGGCTATCCCAGCCTTTCCCACACTACCCTAGGCTCTCCTAGCCAATCGAACAGTATCCTAGGCTATCCTATCCTATGCCACAATATCTTAAGCTATCCCAGCCAATCCTAGCATATCCCACACTATCTTTTGCTATCCTAGCCTTTCCCACACTATTCTAGGCTATCCTAATTATTCTACACTATCCTAGGCTATCCTAGCCTACTTTACACAATATTAGGTTTTTCTAGCCTATCACACGCTATCCTAGGCTATCCTAGCCTATCCCACACTATCCTAGGCTATCCTAGACTGTCACACAATCCAAGGCTATCATACCCTATCCCATCATATCCTTGTTTATCCTAGCCTATCCCAAATATTCCTAGGCTACCATAGATCATCCCAATCTATCTTAGGCTATACTTGACAATCCCACATTATCCTGAGCCATCCTAGCGTATCCCTCACTTAGGCTCTCCTAGGATATCAGAGTATCCTAGGCTTTCCTACCCTAAGCTATCCTAACCTTATCCACACAAACCTAGGCTATGCTAGTCTATCCCACACTATCCTAAGCTCTCCTAGCCTTTCACACACTATCAGAGGCTATCGTAGCCTATCCCACACTATCTTAGGCTATCCTAGCAAATCCCACACTATGCTACATTATCCCTGCCTATACAAACACTATCTTAGGCTATCCTAACCTATTCCACTATCCTAACCTATCCTAGCCTATCCCATGCAATCCTAGGTTATCCCAACCATCCTAGGCTATCCTAGCCTATCCCACACAATCCTAGGCTATCCTAGTCTATCCCATACTATTCTAGGCTATCCCAGCCTACCCTAGCCTATCCAACATTATCCTAGGCTAACCTAGCCTTTTCTGCACTATTCTAGGTTATCCAAGCCAATTCCACACCATCCTAGGCTATGCCACACTATCAAAGGCTATACCAGTCTATCCTAACCTATCCCACACTCTGCTAGCCTATTGCACATTATCCTAGGCTATCCCAGCCTGTCCAAAACTATCCTAGGCTATCCCAGCCTATCCAAAACTATCCTAGGCTATCCCAGCCTATACTAGCCGCTCTCACTATTCTACCCTATCCCACAGTATCCTACCTGTCCCACACATTCCTAGGCTAACGCAGCCTATCATAGCCTATCACACTATCCTAGGCAAGCCTAGCCTATCCCACACTGCCCTATGCTATCTCAGCCTATCCCAACCTCTCCCTCACTATCGTAGGCTTTCCCAGCCTATCCTGCACAATCCTAACCTATCCCATGGCATCCTAGGCTATGCCTGCCTATCTGACACTATCCTAGGCTATCCCAGCCTATCCCACTATCCTAGGCTATTCCAGTTTAACATAGCCTCTCTCTCACTATAATAAATTAATCTAGCCTATCACTATCCTAGGCTGTCCTAGCCTATCTCACACTATTCTAATCTATCCCACACTATCCTAGCCTATCCAACACTATCCTAGGACATCCCAGCCTATCCCACGCTATCCTAGGCTATCCAGCTTATCCCACACTATCCTTGGCTATCCTAGCCATTCCCACACTCTCTTAGGCTATATTAGCCTTTCGCACACTATCCTAACCTATTCCACACTATCTTTGGCTATCCCAGCCAGTCTCACACTATCTAGGCTATCCAAAAACTATCCTAGGCTATCACAGCCTATCCTACCCTATTCCACACTATACTTGGCTATGCCAGTCTATATTAGCTTGTCCCACACTATCCTAGGCTATCCCAGCCTGTCCTAGCCTATGCCACACTATCCTAGGCTATCCCAGCCTGTCCTAGCCTGTCCCACACTATCCAAGGATATCCCTGCCTATCTCACACTATCCTAGGCTATCCTAGCCTATCCCACTATGCGAGGCTATCCTACCATATCTCACACTATACTAGGCTATCCCAGTCTATCCCACATTATTCAAGCCTTTCCCACACTGTCCTAGGCTATCCTAGCAAGTCCCACACTATTCTAGGCTATCCCAGACTATCCTAGTCTAACAGAGCGAATTCTAGCTTGCCCCACACTATCCTAGGCTGTCCCAGGCTATCCTACTCTATAACACACTATCCTCGCCTATCCTAGCCTATCCCACACTATCAATTGGTTATACAAGCTTATTCTAGCCTATTCCACACTAATCTAGTCTAACGAGGCCTATCCTAGCTTATCTCACGCTAACTTAGGGTTAGTGTGGGATAGGCTGGCATACCCTAAGTTAGCGTGAGATAAGCTAGGATAGGCCTCGTTAGACTAGATTAGTGTGGAATAGGCTAGAATAAGCTTGTATAACCAATTGATAGTGTGGGATAGGCTAGGATAGGCGAGGATAGTGTGTTATAGAGTAGGATAGCCTGGGACAGCCTAGGATAGTGTGGGGCAAGCTAGAATTCGCTCTGTTAGACTAGGATAGTCTGGGATAGCCTAGAATAGTGTGGACTTGCTAGGATAGCCTAGGACAGTGTGGGAAAGGCTTGAATAATGTGGGATAGACTGGGATAGCCTAGTATAGTGTGAGATATGGTAGGATAGCCTCGCATAGTGGGATAGGCTAGGATAGCCTAGGATAGTGTGAGATAGGCAGGGATATCCTTGGATAGTGTGGGACAGGCTAGGACAGGCTGGGATAGCCTAGGATAGTGTGAGATAGGCTAGGGTACTCTGGGATCGTGTGAGATTAGCTACGATAGTGTAAGAGAGGCTAAGATAGGCTCGGATAGGCTGGAATAACTTAGGGTTAGTGTGGGATAGGCTGGCATACCCTAAGTTATTCCAGCCTATCCGAGCCTATCTTAGCCTCTCTTACACTATCGTAGCTAATCTCACACGATCCCAGAGTACCCTAGCCTATCTCACACTATCTTAAGCTATCCTACCCTATACCATACTATCCTAGGCTAACCTAGCTTATCCCACACTATCCTAGGCTATATCAACTTATCTTACACCATCCAAGCCTATCCCACAATATTCTCGGCAATCCTAGCGTATCCCACAGTATCCTAAGCTATCCTAGCCCATCGCAAACTATCTTAGGCTATCCTAGACAATCCTAGTCTATTTCAAACTATCCTAGCCTATCTTACACTATCCTACCGTATCCCGCACTATTCTAGCTTATGGTACACTATCCTATCCAATCCCACACTATCATAGGTATCAAAGCCTATCCCACATTATCCGAGGCTATCTTAGCCTATCCCAACATATCCTAGAATGTCCCACAGTATCCTAGGCTATCCCAGCCTATGCTACACTATCCCAGCTTATTCTATACCCTCTCACTATCCTAGGCTATCCTATCCTATCCAACACTATCCTAAGCTATCCTAGCCTATCTCACACTCTCCTATGACATCTCAACCTAGGACTCTGTGGGATAGGCTAGGATGGCCTATAATAGTGTGAGATAGACTAGTGTAGCATAAAATAGTGGGATACAGTAGGATAGGTTGGGATAGACTAGGATAGTGTGAAATAATGTAGGAGAGGCTGGGATGTCCTAGGACAATGTGGGACAGGTTAGGATAGTGTGGGATAAGGGTAGCCTAGGATAGTGTGAAACAGGATGAGATAGACTAAAATAGTGTGGGATAGTCTGGGATAGCCTAAGATAGTGTTGGATAGGTTAGGAAAGCCTACAATAGCGTTGGATAGGCTAGGATAGGCTGCAATAGTCTATCCCACACTATTCTAGGCTATCCTGTTCTATTCCACACTATCCTAGCCTATCCTAGCATACTATACACATTAGGCTATCCTAGCCTCTCCCACACAATTCTAGGCTATCCTACCCTATCCTAGACTATCCCACACTATCCTAGGCTATCCGAACCTATCCAAGCCTATCCTACATTATACTAGGCTTTCCTACCGTATCCTAACCTATCCTACAATATCCTAGGCTAACCTAGCTCTTGCCAAACTATCCTAGGCTATCCTAGCCTATCCCACAATATCCTAGGCTATCCTACAGTATCCTAGCCTATCCCACACTTTCCAAGGCTATCGTGTTCTATCCCACACTATTCTAGGCTATCCTACCCTATCCTAGGCTATCATAGCTTATCCCACACTATTTTAGGTTATCCTACCCTATCCTAGCCTATCCCACAGAATCCTAGGCTATCCTACCCTATCCTAGCCTATCTCACACAATCCTAAGCTATCCTACCATATTTTAGCCTATCCCACACTGTTCTAGGTTATCCTACATTATGCCAGCCTATCCCACACAATCCTAGACTATCCTACCATATCCTAGCCTATCCCACACCATCCTAGGCTATCCTAATCGATCCTATCCCACATTATCCTAGGCTATCCTAATCAATCTTATCCTAGGCTATCCAAGCCTATCCTTCGCTATCCTAGGTTATCCTGCCCTGTCCTAGCCTAACCCACACTGTCCTAGGGTGTCCTACACTATTCTAGCCGATCCCACAATATCCTAGGCAATCCTACCCTATCCAAGCCTATGCCACACTACCCTAGGCTATCCTGCGCTATCCTAGCCTATCGCACATTATCCTAGGCTATCCTACAATATCTTAGCCTATCCCTCAGTCCTAGGCTATCCTCGCCTATGCCACATTATCCTAGGTTAACCTAGCCTATCCTACACTATCCTAGGCTATTCTACTCTATCCGAGCCTATACCACACTTTCCTAGCCTATCCTAGCTTATCCTACTATTAATGGTTTTCCGAGCCTATCCCACACTGTCCTAGGCTGTCCTACCGTATCCAAGCTTATCCAACACTATCCTAGCTCTTCGCACACTATCCTAGGCTATCCTATCGTATCCTAACCTATCATACACTATCGTAGGCTATCCTATCCTGTCCTGGTCTATATTACATATCCTAGCGTATCCCACACTATCCTAGTCTATTCTACACTATTCTAGCCTATACCACACTATCCTAGCCTACCCTATCCTAGCTTATTCCACACTATTCATGGCTTCCCTAGCCTATCCTACACTATCCTAGGCTATCCTACCGAATCCTAGCTTATCCCACACTATCCTAGGCTATCCAAGCTTTTTCTATACTATCCTACCTTATCCTACCCTATCCCACACTATCCTAGGCTGTCCTAGCCTATCCCACCCTATCCTAGGCTGTCCTATCCTAGCCTACCCACACTATCCAAGGCTCTCCTAGCCTATCCCCCATTATCCTAGGCTCTCCTACCCTCTCCTAGCCTATCCCACACTATCCTAGAGAATCCTAGCCTAATCCACAATATCCTAGGCTACCTAATCCTTTCCTAGCTTATCCCACACTACCCTAGGTTACTCTACCATATCCTAGGCTATCCTACCCTGTTCCTCACTATCCTAGGCTATCCTACCCTATACTATCCTATCCTTTACTATTCTAGGCTATCCTAGCCTATCCCGCAATATCCTATGCTATCCTATCATATCTCCCACTATCCTAGGATATCCTACCCTTTTCTAGCCTATCCCACACTATCCTAGCCTATCCCACGCTATCCTAGCCTAAGCTATCCTACCCTGTCCCTCACTATGCTAGGCTATCCTACTTTATACTATCCTATCCCACAGTATCCTAGGCTATCCTAGCCTCTCCCACACTATTCTCGCCTCCTAAGGGTATCGTACCCTGTTCCTCACTATCCTAGGCTATCCTACTTTATACTAGCCTATCCCACACAATCCTAGGCTATCCTAGCCTATACCACACTATTTTAGGCTATGCTACCGTATCCTAGAATATCCCACACTCCTAGGCTACCCTACCCTACCTAGGCTATCCCACACTATCTTAAGCTATCCTACCCTGTCCCTCACTATCCTAGGCTATCCTACTTTATACTAACCTATCCCACACTATCATAGGCTATCCTTCCCTATCTTAGCCTATACCACACTATCCTAGGCTATCCTATCTTATCCTAGCTTCTCAGTATTCAAAGCCACTCTAGCCTATCCCACACTATCCTAGGCTGTCCTCCCCTATCCTAGGCTATCCCACACTATCATAGGCTATTCTAGCCCTTTCCGCAAATTCCTAGGCAATCCTACCATATCCTAGCCTATCCCTCACTATCCTAGGCTATCCTACCCTTTCCTAGCCTATGGGACACTATCCTTGCTATACTACCCTATCATAGCCTATCCCACACTATTCTAGGCTATTCTTAGTTATCCCACACTATCCTAGGTTATCCTGCCCTGTCCAACACTATCGTAGGCTGTCCTACCATATCCTATCCTATCCCACACTATCCTAGGCTATCTTAGCCTATGCCACACTATCCTAGGCTCTCCTACCTTATCCTAGCCACTCCAACATTTTCATAGGCTATTTTAACCTATCCCACATTATCCTAGGCCATCCTTCCCTGTCCTAGCCTATCCCACACTGTCCTAGGCTATCCTACCCTATCCTTCGTATCCCACACTATCCTATGCTATCCTTACATATCCTAGCCTATCACTCACTGTCCTAGGAATTCCTACTCTATTTTAGCCAATTCCACAATATCCTAGGCTATCCTACAGTATCCTAGCACATCCCATACTCTTCTAGGCTATCCTAGCCTATTCCAATCTATCCCAGCAAATCGTAGCCCATCCTAATCTATCCTAGGTTATCCTAGCCTATCCCACACTGGTCTAGGCTCTCTGCTTATCCTAGCCCATCCCACACAATCCTAGACTTTTAAATCCTGTCCTATCCTGTCCCACAATAACCTAGAGTCCTAGACTATCGCAGCCAATCCTAGCCTTTCCCACACTATGCTAGACCTTCCTAGCCTATCACACACTATCCTAGGCTTTCCGGCACTATCCAAGCATATCCTACATTATCCAAGCCTATCCCACAATATCCTAGGCTATCCTAGCCCTTCCCAAGCTATCATAGGCTATCCTACCCAATCCTACAAAATCCTAGCTGGCCTACAGTATCCTAGCCTATACTACACTTTCCAAGGCTATCCTACCGCATCCTAGCCTATCCCCCAATATCCTAGGCTATCCTACAGTATCTCGCACTATCCTAGCCTCCTAAGGTATCGTACCCTGTCTCTCACTATCCTAAGCTATCCTACTTTATACTAGCCTATCCCACACTATCATAGGTTATCCTACCCTATCTTAGCCTATACCACACTATCCTAGGCTATCCTACCCTATCCTAGCTTCTCACAGTATTCAAGGCCACTCTAGCCTATCCCACACTATCCTAGGCTGCCCTCCCCTATCCTAGGTTATCCCACACTATCCCGCAAATTCCTAGGCAATCCTACCATATCCTAGCCTATCCCACACTATCCTAGGCTATCCTGCCCTTTCCTAGCCTATGGGACACTAACCTTGGTTATACTACCCTATCATAGAATATCCCACACTATCCTAGGTTATTCTACCCTGTTCAACACTATCTTAGGCTGTCCTACCATATCCTATCCAATCCCACACTATCCTAGGCTATCTTAGCCTATGCCACACTATCCTGGGCCATCTTTCCCTATTCTAGGCTATCCGACATTATCCTAGGCCATCCTTCCCTATCCTAGCCTATCCCACACTGTCCTAGGCTATCCTTACCTATCCTAGCCTATCACTGTCCTAGGATTTCCTACTCTATTTTAGTCAATTCCACAATATCCTAGGCTATCCTACAGTATCCTAGCACATCCCAAACTCTTCTAGGCTATCCTAGCCTATTCCACTCTATCCCAGCAAATCGTAGCCCGTCCTAATCTATCCTAGGTTATCCTAGCCTATCCCTGTTACAAAAAACGCGATTCTAAAAGCTTAGAGATCTCCAGTGAATACTAGAAAGGACAGCCCTTCTAGCATCCAGCCTGTTACTGGGTTTTCGTAACAAGTAGTCAGTATCCTTGTCCAATTATCCATTAAAATCAGTAATATTCAAGAGCGCTTTAGGATTACAACTGGTAGGCTACTAACTAGAGAAATTAAAATTTAATAAATTTATTAAGTAGTAAGTTGTCTAGAGGTATATTATCAAATTAAATTAAATCATAGCAATCAAAATAAAATCAATCTCTCGATTTCAATATTATTGTGCTGAAAGCACATATCACATTTATAATTCTTAAGTACCGTCAGGTACATTAATATTTAATAAGATATTACAAATATGTACAAGTAAGTGTGAGTATGCGTGTAAGTGCTCTTAAGTAGTTAGCTGTGTCTCAAGACTCGAATAAGACTTAAACAAGTGACTGACAAAGTCCTCAAATAAACTAACTTCTTGACCGACTGGCAACCCGAACAGTCTGCTTGAACAACAAAGAATGCTAAGCCCAATAGCAATGCAATATCAAGCGACTGCGACACAGAATCAGGAACTGGGAAATAATATAACGACACTAAGTAGGGACCATCTGCAGATCCTCCACAAGTTACAAGACTCCCATAAAACTGAATCTACGTTCAGCATAGGAAAAACTGTGACTGTGACAATACACAGGAACCAGTACTAAATTAGGTCAGAAGCTATAGCTCGGGACCTGAGATGTTCAGAGTGTCAATAGGACACACAACCTCAGTACAACGTCGAAAATCACTCAGTCTATACAATGTTCTGTGAACAAAGTTCTACAGAACTAACAAGAATAATGAGACAGACAATCTGTCCAACCAGCAAGCGAGTCTCCAGCAGACTCAGACAGACAATGTCCAACCAGCAAGCGAGTCTCTAGCAGACTGACTACTTCACAAGAGGTGAGGACACCCCCCCCCCCTCGATCACGTGAT
The DNA here is from genome assembly GCF_026875155.1 of Cherax quadricarinatus. NCBI lineage: Eukaryota > Metazoa > Arthropoda > Malacostraca > Decapoda > Parastacidae > Cherax > Cherax quadricarinatus. The sequence continues at coordinate 25,816,783 of NC_069477.1, read as the reverse complement.
AGCTACGTGGACAACTGCAGCTCAGAAGCCGGCAGTATAACGAGCGACAAGCGATAATTACAGTAGTTTGACAATCAAGCCTAACTGAGCACATTTTATATACATCCTAACAACATAAGCTAAATAACAATATAAAAGTCAAATAATAATATAAAGTCATACATTTACGATTTAGCTATTATCGCAAATATAAGCAATATAAAATTATATGAATAGGTAATATACATTACATATATACATAATAATCATTGTAACCCATTCAAGGGTTGCAACAATCCCACACTGTCTTAGGCTCTCTGCTTATCCTAGCCCATCCCACAATCCTAGACTTTTAAATCCTGTCCTAGCCTGTCCCACAATTACCTAGACTATCGCAGCCAATCCTAGCCTTTCCCACACTATGCTAGATCTTCCTAGCCTATCACACATTATCCTAGCCTATCCTAGCCTATCCCTCACTATGCTAATCTGCCCTATTTCACACTATCCTAGGCTTTCCGACACTATCCAAGCATATCCTACATTATCCAAGGCTATCATACCCTATCCTAGTCTATCCCACACAATCCTAGGCTATCCTACCCTATCCTAGCCCACACAATCCTAGGCTATCCTACCCTATTGTAGCCTATCCCCCACAATCCTAGGCTATCCTAACCTATCCTACACTATTCTAGGCTATCCTAATCAGTTCTATCCCACACTACCCTAGGCTATCGTAATCGATCCTATCCCACACTATACTAGGCTATCTGACCCTACCCAAGCCTATCCTAGGCTATCCTGCCCTGTCCTAGCCTATCCCACACTATCACAGGGTGTCCTAACCTATTCTAGCCGATCCAACTATCCTAGGCAATCCTACCCTATCCAAGCCTATCCCACACTATCCTAGGCTATCTTACCCTATCCTAGTCTATCGCACATTATCCTAGCCTATCCTACAATATCTTAGCCTATCCCACACTATGCTAGGCTATCCTATCCTAGCCTATCCCACTATTCTAGCCTATCCCACTATCCTAAGCTACCCTCTCCTAGGCTATCTCACGCTGTCCTAAACTATCCTACCCTGTCCCTCACTATCCTAGGCTATGCTACTTTATACTAGCCTATTTCACACTATCATAGCATATCCTAGCCTATACCACACTATCCTAGGTATCCTACCCTATCGTAGCCTCACACACTATCCTTGGCTACCCCAATCTATCCTAACCCACACTATCCCAGGCTATCCGACCCTAACCTATCCTATTCTACAGTATCCTAGGCTATCCTATCCCACATCCTAGAGTGTCCTACACTATTCTAGCCGATCCCAAACTATCCTAGGCAATCTTACCCTATCCAAGCCTATCCCTCAGTACCCTATCCTAGCCTATCGCACACTATCCAAGGCTATCCTATCCTATCTTAGACTTAACCACACTATCCTAGGCTATCTTAGCCCTTCTTACACTATCCTAGGCTATCCTTCCGTATCCTAGCCTATCCCACACTATTCTAGGCCATCCTACCATTTCCCACACTATCCTAGGCTATCCTACCCTTTCCCACTATCCTAGGCTATCCTACAGTATCCTAGCTTTTCCCACACTATTCTATCCTACCCTATTCCACACTATCCTAAGCTATCCTGCCCTGTCCATCACTATCCTAGGCTATCCTACCCTATCCTAGCTTATCCCACAGCATTCAAGGCTACTCTTGCCTATCCCACACTATCCTCCCCTATCCTAGCCTATCGCACACTATCCTAGATTATCCTATTCCCTCAATTTCCTAGGCTATCCTACCATATCCTAACCTATCCCCCATCCTATGCTATCCTACTCTTTCCTAGCCTATACCACACTATCTTAGGCTATGCCACCCTATCATAGCCTATCCCACACTATTCTATGCTATCCTAGGTTATCACCCACTATCCTAGGCTATCCTTGCCTATCCCACACTATCCTAGCCTCTCCCACACTATCCTAGGCTACCCTATCCTAAGCTATCCCACACTGTCCTAAGCTATCCTACCCTGTCCCTCACTATCCAAGGCTATCCTACCTTATCTTAAACTATACCACACTATCCTAGGCTATCTTAGCCCTTCTTACACTATCCTAGGCTATCCTTCCGTATCCTAGCCTATCCCACACTATTTTAGGCTATCCTAGCTATTCTATCCTACCCTATTCCACACTATCCAAAGCTATCCTACCCTGTCCCTCACTATCCTAGGCTACTCTATCCTAGCTTATCCCACAGTATTCCAGGCTACCCTTGCCTATCCTACACTATCCTCCCCTATCCTAGCCTATCGCACATCCTAGGCTATCCTATCCCCACAATTTCCTAAGCTATCCTACCATATCCTAACCTATCCCACATCTTATGCTATCCTACTCTTTCCTAGCCTATACCACACTATCTTAGGCTATGCCACCCTATCATAGCCTAACCCACACTATTCTATGCTATCTTAGGTTATCACCCGCTATCCTAGGCTATCCTTGCCTATTCCACTATCCTAGTTTATCCCACTATCCTAGGCTATCCTAACCCTCCCCACAATTTCCTAGGCTATCCTACCATATCCAAGTCTATCCCACACTATCCTAGGCTATCCTACCCTTTCGTTGCCTGTAGCACACTATCCTAGGCTATACTACCCTATCATAGCCTATCCCACATTATTGTAGGCTAGTCTAGGTTATCCCACACTATCCTAGGCTCTCCTACCTTATCCTAGACACTCCAACATTTTCCTAACCTATCCCACACTATCCTAGGCCATCCTTCCCTATCCTAGCCTATCCCACACTATCCTTAGCTATCCTTACCTACCCTAGCCTATCACTCACTGTCCTAGGCTATCCTACAGTATCCTAGCACCCTCACTCTTCTAGGCTATCCTAGCCTATTCCACTATCCCAGCAAATCGTAGCCCATTCTAATTTATCCTAGGTTATCCTATTGTATCCCACTGTCCTAGGCTATCTCATCCTGTTTCACACTATCCTAGGCTACCCCAGCTTATCCCACACTATCCTAACCTGTCCCACATTGTTTTAGGACATCCCAGCCTCTCCTACATAGCTTAGGAGAGGATAGCTTAGGATAGTGTGGAATAGGGTAGGAGAGAATAGTGTGGGATAGGCTAGGATACTGTAGGATAGTCTAGGATAGTGTGGGAAAGGCTCGGATGGGCTAGAATAGTGTGGAATAGGATAGGAAACGGAAGGATAGCCTAGGATAGTATAAGAAGGGCTAAGATAGCCTAGGATAGTGTGATATAGTATAGGATTGCCTTGGATAGTGTGCGATAGGCTAGGATAGGGTACTGAGGGATAGGCTTGGATAGGGTAAGATTGCCTAGGATAGTTTGGGATCGGCTAGAATAGTGTAGGACACTAAGATAATGTAGGATAGGGTAGGATAGCGTAGGATACTGTAGAATAGGATAGAGTCGGATAGCCTGGGATAGTGTGGGATAGGATAGACCGGGGTAGCCAAGGATAGTGTGAGTGAGGCTAGGATAGGGTAGGATACCTAGGATAGTGTGGTATAGGCTAGGATATGCTAGGATAGTGTGAAATAGGCTAGTATAAAGTAGCTTAGCCTAGGATAGTGAGGGACAGGGTAGGATAGTTTAGGACAGTGTGAGATAGCCTAGGAGAGGGTAGCTTAGGATAGTGGGATAGGCTAGAATAGGACAGTGTGGGATAGGGTAGGATAGTCTAGGATAGTGAGGGATAGGGTGGGATATCCTTGGAAAGTGTGGGATAGGCTAAGATAGCCTAGGATAGTGTTGGATAGGCTAAGATATTGTAGGATAGGCTAGGATAATGTGCGATAGGATAAGGTAGGATAGCCTAGGGTAGTGTGCGATAGGCTTGGATAGGGTAGGATTGCCTAGGATAATGTTGGATCGGCTAGAATAGGGTAGGACACCCTATGATAGTGTGGGATAGGCTAGGACAGGGCAGAATAGCCTAGGATAGGTTTGGGTAGGGTCAGATAGCGTATTATAGTGTGGGATAGGATCAATTAGGATAGCCTAAGGTAGTGTGGGATAGGACTGATTAGGATAGCCTAGAATAGTGTAGGATAGGTTAGGATAGCCTAGGATTGTGGGGGATAGGTTACAATAGGGTAGGATAACCTAGGATTGTGCTAGGATAGGGTAGGATAGCATAGGATTGTGTGGGATAGACTAAAATAGTGGGATAGACTAAAATAGTGTGGGATAGGCTAGGATAGTGTGAGATAGGCTAGGATGGGGTAGGTTTAAAAATGTAGTGTTAGAGTGTTCAGCAGAAGTTTGTGGTTACAGGAAAGTGGGTGCAGGAGGGAAGAGGAGCGATTGGTGGAATGATGATGTAAAGAGAGTAGTAAGGGAGAAAAAGTTAGCATATGAGAAGTTTTTACAAAGTAGAAGTGATGCAAGGAGGGAAGAGTATATGGAGAAAAAGAGAGAAGTTAAGAGAGTGGTGAAGCAATGTAAAAAGAGAGCAAATGAGAGAGTGGGTGAGATGTTATCAACAAATTTTTGTTGAAAATAAGAAAAAGTTTTGGAGTGAGATTAACAAGTTAAGAAAGCCTAGAGAACAAATGGATTTGTCAGTTAAAAATAGGAGAGGAGAGTTATTAAATGGAGAGTTAGAGGTATTGGGAAGATGGAAGGAATATTTTGAGGAATTGTTAAATGTTGATGAAGATAGGGAAGCTGTGATTTCGTGTATAGGGCAAGGAGGAATAACATCTTGTAGGAGTGAGGAAGAGCCAGTTGTGAGTGTGGGGGAAGTTCGTGAGGCAGTAGGTAAAATGAAAGGGGGTAAGGCAGCCGGGATTGATGGAATAAAGATAGAAATGTTAAAAGCAGGTGGGGATATAGTTTTGGAGTGGTTGGTGCAATTATTTAATAAATGTATGGAAGAGGGTTAAGGTACCTAGGGATTGGCAGAGAGCATGCATAGTTCCTTTGTATAAAGGCAAAGGGGATAAAAGAGAGTGCAAAAATTATAGGGGGATAAGTCTGTTGAGTGTACCTGGTAAAGTGTATGGTAGAGTTATAATTGAAAGAATTAAGAGTAAGACGGAGAATAGGATAGCAGATGAACAAGGAGGCTTTAGGAAAGGTAGGGGGTGTGTGTGGACCAGGTGTTTACAGTGAAACATATAAGTGAACAGTATTTAGATAAGGCTAAAGAGGTCTTTGTGGCATTTATGGATTTGGAAAAGGCGTATGACAGGGTGGATAGGGGGGCAATGTGGCAGATGTTGCAAGTGTATGGTGTAGGAGGTAGGTTACTGAAAGCAGTGAAGAGTTTTTACGAGGATAGTGAGGCTCAAGTTAGAGTATGTAGGAAAGAGGGAAATTTTTTTCCCAGTAAAAGTAGGCCTTAGACAAGGATGTGTGATGTCACCGTGGTTGTTTAATATTATTTATAGATGGGGTTGTAAGAGAAGTAAATGCGAGGGTCTTGGCAAGAGGCGTGGAGTTAAAAGATAAAGAATCACACACAAAGTGGGAGTTGTCACAGCTGCTCTTTGCTGATGACACTGTGCTCTTGGGAGATTCTGAAGAGAAGTTGCAGAGATTGGTGGATGAATTTGGTAGGGTGTGCAAAAGAAGAAAATTAAAGGTGAATACAGGAAAGAGTAAGGTTATGAGGATAAAAAAAAGATTAGGTGATGAAAGATTGAATATCAGATTGGAGGGAGAGAGTATGGAGGAGGTGAACGTATTCAGATATTTGGGAGTGGACGTGTCAGCGGATGGGTCTATGAAAGATGAGGTGAATCATAGAATTGATGAGGGAAAAAGAGTGAGTGGTGCACTTAGGAGTCTGTGGAGACAAAGAACTTTGTCCTTGGAGGCAAAGAGGGGAATGTATGAGAGTATAGTTTTACCAACGCTCTTATATGGGTGTGAAGCGTGGGTGATGAATGTTGCAGCGAGGAGAAGGCTGGAGGCAGTGGAGATGTCATGTCTGAGGGCAATGTGTGGTGTGAATATAATGCAGAGAATTCGTAGTTTGGAAGTTAGGAGGAGGTGCGGGATTACCAAAACTGTTGTCCAGAGGGCTGAGGAAGGGTTGTTGAGGTGGTTCGGACATGTAGAGAGAATGGAGCGAAACAGAATGACTTCAAGAGTGTATCAGTCTGTAGTGGAAGGAAGGCGGGGTAGGGGTCGGCCTAGGAAGGGTTGGAGGGAGGGGGTAAAGGAGGTTTTGTGTGCGAGGGCTTGGACTTCCAGCAGGCATGCGTGAGCGTGTTTGATAGGAGTGAATGGAGACAAATGGTTTTTAATACTTGACGTGCTGTTGGAGTGTGAGCAAAGTAACATTTATGAAGGGATTCAGGGAAACCGGCAGGCCGGACTTGAGTCCTGGAGATGGGAAGTACAGTGCCTGCACTCTGAAGGAGGGGTGTTAATGTTGCAGTTTAAAAACTGTAGTGTAAAGCACCCTTCTGGCAAGACAGTGATGGAGTGAATGATGGTGAAAGTTTTTCTTTTTCGGGCCACCCTGCCTTGGTGGGAATCGGCCGGTGTGATAATAAAATAAAAAAAACGGTAGGATAGCCTTGGATAATGTAGGGTATGCTTGGATAGTGTCGGAAAGCCTAGGATAGTGTGGAATAGGGCAGATTAGCATAGTGAGGGATAGGTTAGGATAGGGTAAGATAGCCTAGGATAATGTGTTTTAGGCTAGGAAGATCTAGCATAGTGTGGGAAAGGCTAGGATTGGCTGCGATAGTTTAGGACTCTAGGTAATTGTGGGGCAGGCTAGGACAGGATTTAAAAGCCTAGGATTGTGTGGGATGCACTAGGATAAGCAGAGCCTAAGTGTGGGATACGCTAGGATAACCTAGGATAATTAGGACGGGCTACGATTTTCTGGGATAGAGTGGAATAGGCTAGGATAGCCTAGAAGAGTTTGGGATGTGCTAGGATACTGTAGGATAGCCTAGGATAATGTGGAATTGGCTAAATTAGAGTAGGAAATCCTAGGACAGTGAGTGATAGGATAGGATAGGTAAGGATAGCATAGGATAGTGGGATAGGAAGGATAGGGTAGGATAGCCTAGGACAGTGTGGGATAGACTAAGATAGGGAAGGATGGCCTAGGATAGTGTCGGATAGCCTAGAATAGGGAAAGCTGGCCTAGGATAATGTGGGATAGGTTAAAATAGCCTAGGAAATTGTTGGAGTGGCTAGGATAAGGTAGGAGAGCTTAGGATAGTGTGGTATAGGCTAAGATAGCCTTGGATAGGATATGGTAGGACAGCCTAAGATAGTGTTGAACAGGGTAGGATAACCTAGGATAGCCTAGAATAGTGTGGGATAAGCTAGAGTGGCCTTGAATACTGTGAGAAGCTAGGATAGGGTAGGATAGCCTTGAATAGTGTGGTATAGGCTAAGATAGGGTAGGATAGCCTATGATAGTGTGGGATAGGCTAGTATAAAGTAGGATAGCCTAGGAGAGTGAGGGACAGGGTAGGATAGCTTAGGATAGTGTGGGATAGCTTAGGTAGGGTAGACTAGGAGTGCGGGATATTCTAGGATACGGTAGGATAGCCTAAAATGGTGTGGTATAGGCGAGGATAGGTTAGGATAGCCTAGGATTGTGTGGAATAGGCTAGTATAAAATAGGATAGCCTTGGATAGTGAGGGACAGGGTACGATACCTTAGGAGGCTAGTATAGTGTGGGATAGGCTAGTATAAAGTAGGATAGCCTAGCATAGTGAGGGATAGGGTAGGATAGCTTAGGAGGCTATTATAGCGTGGGATAGGCTAGGATAGTGTGAAATAGGGTAGTATAGCCTACGATAGTGTGGGATAGGCTAGGAAAGGGTAGGATATCATAGGAAAGTGGGGGATATGATAGGATAGCATAGGATATTGTGCGATAGGCTAAGATAGTAAAGGATAGGATAGTATAGGCTAGAATAGTAAAGGATAGGATAGTATAGGGTAGGATAGCCTAGGATAGGGAAATATGGCCTAGAATAATGTGGGATAGGTTAAAATAGCCTAGGAAATTGTTGGAGTGGCTAGGATAAGGTAGGAGAGCCTAGGATAGTGTGGCATAGGCTAAGACAGCCTTGGATAGGATATTGTAGGACAACCTACGATAGTGTTGGACAGGGTAGGATAACCTAGGATAGTGGGGGATAGGGTAGTATAGCCAAGGATAGTGTCCCATAGGCTAGGAAAGGGTAGGATAGCCTAGGATAATGTGGTATAGGCTAAAATAGGGTAGGATAGCCTATGATAGTGTGGTATAGGCTAGAGTGGCCTTGAATACTGTGAGAAGCTAGGATAGTGTAGGATAGCCTAGGATAGTGTGGTATAGGCTAAGATAGGGTAGGATAGCCTATAATAGTGGGATAGGTTAGTATAAAGTAGGATAGCTTAGGATAGTGTGGGATAGCCTAGGATAGGGGAGGACAGCCTAGGATAGTGTGGGATAGGCTAGAGTGGCCTTGAATACTGTGAGAAGCTAGGATAGTGTAGGATAGCCTAGGATAGTGTGGTATAGGCTAAGATAGGGTAGGATAGCCTATAATAGTGTGGGATAGGTTAGTATAAAGTAGGATAGCTTAGGATAGTGTGGGATAGCCTGGGTAGGGTAGCCTAGGAGTGTGGGATAGGCTAGTATAAAGTAGGATAGCCTAGGATAGTGAGGGACAGGGTACGATACCTTAGGAGGCTAGGATAGTGAGAGATAGGCTAGGATAGTGTGAAATAGGGTAGTATAGCCTAGGATATTGTGGGATAGGCTAGGATAGGATACCCTAGGATAGTGGGGGATATGATAGGATAGCATAAGATATTGCGGGATAGGCTAGGATAGCCTAGAATAGTAAAGGATAGGATAGCATAGGGTAGGATAGCATAGGGTAACCTAGGGTAGTGTGGGACAGGCTAGGATAGTGTGAGACAGGCTAGGATACTGTAGGATAGCCCTGGGAAGTGTGGGATAGGCTAGAATACTGTAGGCCAGCCTAGGATATTGTGGGATTGGGTAGGATAGCCTATGATAGCTTGGGAAGGGCTAGGATAGCCTAGGATATTGTGGGATAAGCTAGTATAAAGTAGGATAGTGAGGGACAGGGTGGGATAGCTTATGATAGTGTGGGATAGCCTAGGTATGGTAGCCTAGGAGTGTGGGATATTCTAGGACACGGTAAGATAGCCTAAAATAGTGTGGTATAGGCGAGGATAGGCTAGGATAGCCTAGGATTGTGGGGGATAGGCTAGTATAAAGTAGGATAGCCTAGGATAGTGAGGGACTGGGTACGATACCTTAGGAGGCTAGGTTAGTATGGAATAGGCTAGGATAGCCTAGGATGGTGTGGGATAGGCTAGTATAAAGAAGGATAGCCTAGCATAGTGAGGGATAGGGTAGGATAGCTTAGGAGGCTAGGATAGCGTGGGATAGGCAAGGATAGTGAAATAGGGTAGTATAGCTTAGGATAGTGTGGGATAGGATAGGATATCCTAGGATAGTGGGGGATATGATAGGATAGCATAGGATATTGAAGAATAGGCTAGGATAGCCTAGAATGGCAAGGGATAGGGTAGTATAGGGTAGGATAGCCTAGGATAGTGAGGGACAGGGTAGGATAGCCTAGGGTAGGGTAATGTGGGATAAGCTAGGAAAGGATTAGGTAGCCTAGGATACTGTGGAATAGGCTAGGATTCTCTCTCAGTAGTAGTAACCAGTTTTAGTATATGTACTGCCGAAGGGGGTCTTTGAATACTGCTGTGGTCAGCACAATATGAATACAGACAGTGATTCACGCAGAGACGGTTGGTAGTGAGTCATCTACTGGTACACTGGTTACTGGTAACTGGTTACTGGTAACTGGTTACTACTACTGAGATCTCTAGGGTAGTGTGGGATAGGCTAGGAGAGGGTAGGAGAGCCTAGGATAGTGTGGGTAGGCTAGGATAGGACAGCCTAGGATAGTGTGGGATACTGTAGGATAAGGTAGTATAGCCTAGGATAGTATGGGAAGAGCTAGGATAAGGTAGGATAGCCTAGGATAGAGTTTAAAATAGGCTAGGGAAGCCATGAATAGTGTGGAATAAGCTAGGATAGGGTAGGCTAGGATAGTGTAGAATAGACTAGGATAGTGTGGGATAGGCTAGGATAGGGTAATATAGTCTCGGATAGTGTAATGTAGAACAGGACAGGGTAGGATAGCCTACGATAGTTTTGGATAGGTTAGGATACCTTAGGATAGCCTAGGATAGTGTGGAAAGAGCTAGGATAGTGTTGGATAAGCTAGGGAACGGTAGGATAATCTAGGACAGTGTGGGATAGGCTAGGAAAACCATTAATAGTGGGATAATCTAGGATAGGCTAGGAAAGTGTGGTTTAGGCTCGGATAGAGTAGAATAGCCTAGGATAGTGTGGGATAGGCTAGGATACCCTAGGAAAATGTGGCATAGGCGAGGATAGCCTAGGACTGTGGGATATTGTAGGATAGCCTAGGGTAATGTGCGATAGGCTAGGATAGCATAGGATAGTGTGGCATAGGCTTGGATAGGGTAGGATTGCCTAGGATATTGTGGGATCGTCTAGAATAGTGTAGGACACCCTAGGACAGTGTGGGATAGGCTAGGATAGCGCAGGATAACCTAGGATAGCGTAGGATTGGCTTGGATAGCCTAGGATAATGTGGGATAGGATCGATTAGGATAGCCTAGGATAGTGTGGGATAGGCTAGGATAAAGTAGGATATACTAGGATTGTGTGGGATAGGCTAGGATAGCCTAGGATTGTGTGGGGTAGGCTGGCATAGGGTAGGACAACCTAGAATAGTGTGGGATGTGCTAAAATATGGCAGGATAACCTAGGATTGTGGGATAGGCTAGGATTGGGTAGGATAACCTAAAATAGTGTGGGATAGGCTAGGATAGCCTAGGATATTGGGGATAAGGTAGGAAAGCCTAGAATAGTGTGGGATAGAATAGGATAGCCTTGGAAAGTGCGGAATAGGCTAGGATCCTGCAGGATAGCCTAGGATGTTGTGGGATAGGCTAGGATAGCCTAGGATAGTTTGGGAAGGGCTAGGGTAGCCTAGGATATTGTGGGATAGGTTAGGATACGGTAGGATAGTCTAGCATAATGTAGGATAGGCTTGGATAGGTTCGGATAGCCTAGGATAGTGTGGGATAGGGCAGATTAGGATAGTGAACGATAGTCTAGGATAGGGTAGGATAGCCTAGGATTGTGTGGTAGAGGCTAGGATAACCTAGCATTGTGTGGTAGAGGCTAGGATAACCTAGCATTGTGTGGTAGAGGCTAGGATAACCTAGCATTGTGTGGGATAGGCTAGGATACCCTTGGATATTGTTGGATAGGCTAAGAAATCTTAGGATCATGTTGGAAAGTCTAGGATAGGTTGCGATAGTTAGGTTAGGATACTATCTTAGACAATACTAGTAGGCTAGTATTGTCTAAGATAGCGTTGAATAGGCTAGGATAAGCAGAGATAGCCTAAGACTGTGTGGGATAGGACTGAATAAGCTAGGATACATTAGGATTGGCTTTGATAACCTAGGATACTGTGTAATATGCTTGGATAGTTTGGGATAGCCAAGGATAGTGTGGGATAGGCTACGAAAGGCTGGAAATAGCCTAGAATGAATTGGGATAGGACAGTATGAGATAGGCTGGGATAGCCTACGATAGTGAGGGATAGGCTCCGATATCAAAGCATAGTTTGCAATATTCTAGGGTAGCCTAAAGTTGCGTAGGATTGGTTAGAATAGCCTAAGATGGTGTGGGATAGGCTAGAATAGCTTAGAATAGTATGCAATAAGCTAAGATAGGCTAGGTTAGACTAGTATAGTGTGGGTTGTTCTAAGACAGCCTAAGATTGTTTGGGAAAATATAGGCTAGTCATTGATAGTGTGGCATAGGCTTTGATAGCCATGGATAATGTGCGATAGGCTAGGAAAGTCTAGGATAGTGTGAGAAAGGCTAGGATTGGCTGCGATAGTCTAGGTTATTGTGGGACAGGCTAGGATAGGATTTGATAGTCTAGGATTTTGTGGGATAGGCTAGGATAACCTAGGATACATTATGATGAGCTACGATTTGATGGGATAGAATGGAATAGGCTAGGATAGTCTAGAAGAGTGTGGGATGTGCTAGGATACTGTAGGATACCCTAGGATATTGTGGAATTGGCTAAAATATAGTAGGATAGCGTAGGGCAGTGTGGGATGGGCTAGGATAGGGAAGGATGGCCTAGGATAGTGTGGGATAGGCTAGGATAGCCTAGGATAGTGTGGGATAACTTAGGATAGCCTAGAATAGTGGGATAGGCTATGATAGGGTAGTATAGCGTAGGATAGTGTGGGATAGGCTAAGATATGGTAGCATAGCCTAGGAAATTGTGGGAATTGCTAGGATAGAGTAGGATAGTGTGGGATAGGGTAGGATAGCCTATGATAGTGTAGAATAGGCTACGATAGGGTAGGACAGCCTAGAACAGTGTGGGATAGGATAGGAAAGGATGGCCTAGGATTGTGTGGGACAGGCTAGGATAGGGAGGGATGGCCTAGGATAGTGTGGGATAGGCTAGGATAGCCTAGGAAAATGTTGGAGAGGCTAGGATAAGGTAGGAGAGCCTAGGATAGTGTGGGATAGGCTAAGATAGCCTAGGATAGTGTGGGATAAGCTAGGAGATGTAGGACAGAGTAGGATAGTGTGGGATAGGGTAGGATAACCTAGGATAAAGGGATAACCTAGGATAGCCTAGAATAGTGTGGGATAGGTTATGGTAGGGTAGTATAGCCTAGGATAGTTTGGTATAGGCTAGGATGGGGTAGGACAGCCTAGGATAGTGTGGGATAGGATAGGTAACCTAGGATAGTGTGGGATAGGCTAGGGAAGAACAGCCTAGGATAGTGTGGGATAACTTAGGATAGCCTAGAATAGTGGGATAGGCTATGATAGGGTAGTATAGCGTAGGATAGTGTGGGATAGGCTACGATATGGTAGCATAGCCTAGGAAATTGTGGGAATTGCTAGGATAGACTAGGATAGTGTGGGATAGGGTAGGATAGCCTATGATAGTGTAGAATAGGCTAGGATAGTGTGGGATAGGATAGGTAACCTAGGATAGTGTGGGATAACCTAGGATAGCCTAGATTCGTGTGGGATAGGCCATGGTAGTGTAGTATAGCCTAGGAAATTGTGGGAATTGTTAGGAAAGCCTAGGATAGTGTGGGATAGGGTAGGATAGCCTTGGACAGTGTGGGATAGGCTAGAATAGGGTAGGATAGCCTAGGACTGTGGGATAGGCAAGGATAGGGAAGGATGGCCTAGGATAGTGTCGGATAGGCTAGGATTGCCTAGGAAAATGTTAGAGAGGCTAGGATAAGGTAGGAGAGCCTAGGATAGAGTGGGAAAGGCTAGGAAAGGGTAGGATAGCCTTGGATAGTGTGAGATAGGCTAAGATAGTGTGGGATAGCATAAGGTATTGTAGTATAGCCTAGGATAATGTGCGATAGGGTAGGATAGCCTAGGATAGTGGGATAGTGTAGGATAGTGTGGGATAGGCTAAGACAGCCTAAGATAGTGTGGGATAGGCTAAGATATTGTAGGTTAGCCTATGATATGGTATAGGCTACGATACGGTAGGATAGCCTAGGGTAGTGTGGGATAGGCTTGGATAGGTTAGGATTGCGAAGGATAGTGTGGGATCGGCTAGAATAGTGTAGGACACCCTAGGATATTGTGTGTGACAGGCTCGGACAGGGTAGGATAGCCTAGGATAGTGTAGGATAGGCTTGAGTAGGGTCGGATAGCCTAGAATAGTGTGGGATAGGATTGACTAGGATAGCTTGGGATAGTGTGGGATAGGCTACGATAGAGTAGGATAGCCTAGGATTGTGTGGGATAGGCTAGGATAGGGTAGGATAGCCCAGGATTGTGTGGGATAGGGTAGGATAGCCCAGGATTGTGTGGGATAGGATAGCCCAGGATTGTGTGGGATAGGCTGGGATAGAGTAGGATAACGTAGAATAGTGTGGGATAGGCTTGGATAGGGTAGGATTTCCTAGGAAAGTGTGGGATCGGCTAGAATAGTGTAGGACACCCTAGGATAGTGTGATAGGCTCGGACAGGGTAGGATAGCCTAGGATAGTGTAGGATAGGCTTGGATAGGGTCGGATAACCTAGGATAGTGTGGGATAGGATTGATTAGGATAGCCTAGGATAGGCTTGGATAGGGTCGGATAGCCTAGGAAATGTGGGATAGGATTGATTAGGATAGCCTAGGACAGTATATGATAGGCAAGGATAGGATAGCCTAGGATATTTTGGGAAGGGCTAGGATAGCCTATGATAGTGTGGGATAGGATAGAATAGGATAGCCTAGGATGTGCTATAGGCTAGGATAGGGTAGGATAGCCTAGCATAGTGTGGGATAGGCTAAGATAGTGTGGGATAGGATAAGGTATTGTTGTATAGCCTAGGATAATGTGCGATAGGGTAAGGATAGCCTAGGATAGTGGGATAGGGTAGGATAGTGTGGGATTTTCTAAGATAGCATAGGATAGTGTGGGATAGGCTAAGATATTGTAGGTTGGCCTAGGATGTGCTATAGGCTAGGATACGGTAGGATAGCCTAGGGTAGTGTGGGATAGGCTTGGATAGGTTAGGATTGCCTAGGATAGTGTGGGATCGGCTAGAATAGTGTAGGATACCCTAGGATAGTGTGTGTGATAGGCTCGGACAGGGTAGGATAGCCTAGGATAGTGTAGGATAGGCTTGAATAGGGTCGGATGGCCTAGGATAGTGTGGGATAAGATTAGGATAGCTTAGGATAGTGAGAGGATAGGCTAGGATAGGATAGCCTAGGATTGTGTGGGATAGGCTAGGAAAGGGTAGGATAGCCCAGGATTCTGTGGGATAGGCTGGGATAGGGTAGGCTAGCCTAGAATAGTGTGGGATAGGTTAGGATAACCTTGGATAGTGTGATAGGCTAAGATAGTAGGATAGCCTAGGATGTGCGCTAGGATAGGGTAGAATAGCCTAGGGTAGTGTGGGATAGGCTTAGATAGGGTAGGATTGACTAGGATAGTGTGGGATTGGCTAGAATAGTATAGGACATTCAAGGATAGTGTGAGGCTCGGACAGGGTAGGATAGCCTAGGATAGTGTAGGATAGCCTAGGATAGTGTATGATAGGCTTAGGATAGCCTAGGATAGTGTGGGAAGGGCTAGAATAGCCTATGATAGTGAGATAGGCTAGGATACGGTACGACAGCCTATTATAGTGTAGCATGGGCTTGGATAGGGTCGGATAGCCTAGGATAGTGTGGGATAGGATAGGATAGCCTAGGGTAGTGTGGGATAGGATAGGATAGAATAGGATAGCCTAGGGTAGTGTGGGATAGGCTAGGATAGCCTAGAATAGTGTGAGATAGGCTAAGATAGCTTTGAATAGTGGGATAGGCTAGCATACTGTAGGATAGCCTAGGATATTGTAGGAAGGGCTAGGATAGCCTAGGGTAGTGTGGGACAGGCTTTGATAGGGTAAGATTGCGTAGGATAGTGTGGGATAGGCTAGGACAGGGTAGGATAGCCTAGGATAGTGTAGGATAGGATAGATTGGGATAGCCTAGGATAGTGTGGGATAGACTAGGATAGGGTAAGATAGGGCAGGATAGCCTAGGATTGTGTAGGATAGCCTAGGATAGTGTGGGATAGGATAGATTGGGATAGCCTAGGATAGTGGGATAGGATAGATTGGGATAGCCTAGGATAGTGTGGGATAGGATAGATTGGGATAGCCTAGGATAGTGTGGGATAGGCTATGATAGGGTAGGATAGCCTAGGATAGTGTGGGATACGATAGATTGGGATAGCCTAGGATACTGTAGGATAGCCTAGGATAGTGGGACAGGGTAGGATAGGGTAGCCTAGAATAGTGTGCGATAGGCTTGGATAGGCTGGGATAACCTAGTATAGTGTAGGATATGCTACATAGTGTAGGATAGGCTGGGAGACGATATTGATGATATGTGCTAATCCAAGTCTATATTGTGATATATGCCGGACCTGGCATACATGGTGATATCATGGTGATACACTTACCAAGAATATTATGTATTTCCATACCCATCATAATGTAATTCCTGAGCGTAAGAATACCTAGATGTTATTTGTACACAACCAAATTCTGTAAATTCAACATTGTAATCTTTGTAGAGAATAAACTTTGAATTTGAAAAGTTGTACTTCACATTTTCTGCCATCTGCTGCAATTCTTTCTCTCCTGCGCAATAATGATTACTATAATTTCTTCTCCCTCATCTTCTCATGTTTTCATTGTTGATCTTTGTTAAACCATCTTCCATCAATTTTGTTTATTTGCATACTCCATAATCTGCATTTACAGTTTCCTATGTTGCCTCATATCTTGTTATTTCCACCTGGGCTTTCAGAATCATCTCAGAAAAATTTTTCCTTCCTGTTGTCTTCGTAATTTTTTTTTTTTTTTTTTTTTTTTTTTTTTTTTTTTTTTTTTTTTTTTTTTTTTTTTTTTTTTTTTTTTTTTTTTTTTTTTTTTTTACACAGGGTTTGACAAGGTTAAGGATCCCTAGCTTTATTGACAAGCTATTTACAGGTTAAGGATTCCTAACTTTATTGGCAAGCTAAGAGCTGTTACCTACATCAGCTCATTTGAAAGCATTTTTATTGTTATGAGACATACAAGTAGGGAACAGGATGAAGTTGGAGTCATCTGTGGGCCAGCATTTTCATTTGATCAACTGACTTTATCGCGTTGATATCATTATGCTGTACGAATGAGTTCCATACTCGAGTCATCCTGGGTATATATGATCTCAGATGGAGTGAAGTTCTGGAGAAGGGTACAGCCAGAGTGAAGTTGCTGCTTTCTGCCCGTCTTGTGGCATAAAAGCTTGTTTCACGCTGTCCTCGAAGTGGATCCAAGTGTGGTACTTTGACAATATTGGCCTTGTACATAACAGTAAGGCCACCCACATCCCTCCTATGTTGAAGGCTCTGCTGAAATGACAGATCTATCCAGGATGGGTCCAGGCGAGAGATGAGACGTCTTGCTCTGTTCTCTACTCTGTCAAGCGGTCGCAGATGAGAGGGGGGGCAGGCAAACCAAGAAAGTGGAGCATACTCAAGGTGCGAGCGTACTTGTGCCTCGTACAGAATCTTGCAACCCCTACTGTCAAGTAGATGCGAGATACGGCGAAGTGCTGTAAGCTTCCTGGCTGCCTCGTTTGCAAGATTTACAACATGGTTCTTCATGGTTAGTTTGGAGTCAAATTTCACCCCAAGGATATCAACTTCTCCAGGTGCCAACACCCTCCCATTCATCCTTACTACTGCACCAGCATTACCATCATGGTGCCTAGAGACGATCATCATTTGCGTTTTCTCAGGTGCAAATGTTACTTGCCATCTATTTCCCCAAGCTGATATAGCTCTCAGCTGGTGATTGATGTAGCTTAGAACAGCTGGCATTTCTTCTCTTGGATAAGTGAATGTCAGTGTGCAGTCGTCTGCATATACATGTGATTCTGGGATGAGATGAAGAAGGTCGTTTCATAACAATGGTCCCAGCACGCTTCCTTGTGGAACACTTGCCCCAATAGGATATCTCGCTGATTCCGTTCCATTGAGAACTACACTTAGAGATCTACCATGAAGGTAATCACTGAGGAGACATAGCGTAGAGCCTGCAATTCCCAGTGCTTGAAGTTTTGCTAAGAGGCCCTGGTGCCACACCCGGTCGAAAGCGCCAGCAATGTCCAGTGCTATCACACAGCTGACTTTGGATTCATCCAGTGACTGGTGCCACTTAGTGGAGAGGTTTAACAACAGATCAGCAGCAGAGTAACCTTTCCTGAAGCCATATTGACGATCACAAAGTAGTGAGTGATAGTCAAAAAACTCTGTCATTTGTCTTGAGATTATTGTCTCAAGGATCTTACCAGTGACAAGCACCTAAAGTCAGTTCCTGATCAGCCGGGCTCTGGCTCGTACGTTGGTTTGCGTGCAGCCAGCAGCAACAGCCTGGTTGATCAGGCTCTGATCCACCAGGAGGCCTGGTCACAGACCGGGCCGCGGGGGCGTTGACCCCCGGAACTCTCTCCAGGTAAACTCCATGTAAGTGATTGACAGGAGTGACACTGGCCTGTAGTTACTGATTTCTGCTCTGCTCTTCTTTTTGTGAACAGGGACTACATTTGCCTCTTTCCAGAGAGGGCCATTTACACTGTACTAGGCAGTGCTGAAAGATGCGAGTTAGAGGTGTTGCTAGCTGGTCTGCACATCTTCTCAGCAATCTTGGGCTCAACTTGTCTGGGCCCACAGCCTTTTCTTGGTCAAGCGATTTAAGAAGGAAATGCACCTCCTCCTGCCTTATTGTCACCACTGACAGTTTTGACTCAGTTCTTGCAGCTAGCCAAGGAGGGTCCCTTGCTGGATCAGGAACTTGCATTTTGGTAGCAACGTGTTCAGCAAAGAGGTCGGCCTTCTCTTGACTACTAGTAGAGGTGGTCCTATCTTGTCGATTTAGAGGTGGAATGAGTTCATCAGGCAGATAACCTTGTCTGTCCTTGACCAGGGACCACCAGGTTTTGGAGCCTACCCTACCTGATGCTAGCTTTCTTTTAGTGTCCACCTCCCATTTAGCAATGGCCCACTTTTGAACGTCACTCATATGTCTACAGGCTTGCCTGTGCAAGTTCCTGTTATAGGTGGTAGGATGTCTCTTATACCTTCGCCATGCTTTGTGCTTAGCAGTAGCAGCCTCTCTACAACGAAAGCCAAAACAAGGCTGATCCGTAGGCTTCGTCACATATTGCCGGTGAGGAATGTGTTCTTGTTGTAGATTAAGGATGTGTCCAGTGAAGGCTTTCACTTGGTTGTCAACATCCCCTTGGAGAAGAGCATTCCAATTGGTGGTGGCAAGCTCAGAGCAAAGGGCTGGCCAATTACCTTTCCCATAGCCAGGTTGTGCGTGTGGACTCCTCACCTCACTGTTGGGATCTTAAGTGTCGTAAAAACAGTCTTGTGGTCAGACTATCCAACATAGCCGAGGGGTTGACAAGTGACTATGCCTTGTGCCAGATCACTCACTACTGGGTCAAGGGAGGAGCCAGAGATGTGAGTAGGGAAATCAAAGTTTCTCATGTCAAACACTGAAAGAAGGTCATCAAAGTCCCTCTGTATAAGGTGCTGGTTGAGGTCACCAACAATTATGATATGTTGACAGTTGTGTTGTAGCAGAAGGGAGTCAACATTTCCCATTAGGAAGTTGATGGGATCTGCATGTTGCCACTGAGGTCTGTACATTGCACATGCTAGTACAGAGGTACTAGTGTTTATGCAGAGCTTGAAGAACATCATTTCAAGATGTGTAGGGGTGGCAACATCAATGTGCTGGGCATGAACACTTTTAGAGAAGCACACAGCAACACCTCCTCCTTGCCCTTGCCTGTCTCTTCTCATCCATGAGGTGTAGCCAGCAATTCTTGCAAAATTTTCTGGAGTCCTATCATCCAAAAATGTTTCAACAACAGCTATCATGTTGGGACGTCGAGTGTTCACAAAACTGTGTGTGAGCTCTCCAACATTAGTAATGAAACCTCTAATGTTGGCCGACAGGATGCTGATAGACTGGCACCTCATGATGTGGTCAGCTTGAGGTGGTGGGTGTGTAGAGCATGTAAGGTGCCTGCCCTTGAGAGAGGTAGGGTACTGAGGCAGCTGCAGGGATGTAGGTCTGTGGTCTTGTATAAGGCACAATACCACCTGCTGGGCTGGGATAGGAGTAGCTGAGTGGGTGACGTGTGAAAGTGTTCACCAATTCAGAGATCCTGCTGGTTTGTTCTGAGAACAGGTCTCTAAACAGGTGGTCCTGTCTGTCAAGTTCCTTTTTCTTCCGACACTGGTCCTCCTGATGTCCTTTCTTGTAGCAGTAATTACACCTGGTATCTCGCAGGCAGTTGCTGGCAGTGTGCCCCTTCCGGTGACAGCGAGAGCACAGCCTAGGTGCCTGGGAGGGTGGACTATGATTTGTTGCACCTCCTGTGTTTTGCAGATTTGTCCTCAGGTTCTGCCGCTGGAACTGTGTTAGTGGAGGGTGAGACAACTGTAGATGTCTTCCTCCTCCACGTCCTCTGCCCACAATACTTAAGATTCTTATTCAGTCTTTTATATTCTCTTTCAGTCCTTTCTTCTTTTGCGATCATCTTTTTCTTCTATCTCTTGCTTTCTGCTTTGCTTTCCTTAGTTTTCCTTGTCCATTTACCTCTTAAATCCAACGATTATTGGGTTGAAATGATGACACGTATATTTTGTGTGTACTTACCTATTTGTGGTTGCAGGGATCGATTCATAGCTCCTGGCCCCTCCTCTTCACTGCTCGCCACTAGATCCACTCTCCCCCTGCTCCATGAACTTTATTATACCTCTTAAAGCTATTTCTTGACAACTCTATGGCTAAAGAAATACTTTCCAATATCTCTGCGACTTATCTGAGTCTTCAACTTCCAATTGTGACCCCTTTTTGCTATGTCCCATCTTTGGATCATCCTGTCTCTGACCACCTTGTCGATTCTTGTCAGTATTTTATATGTCGTTATCATGTCCCAACTGTCCTCTAGTGTCGTCAAGTCGAGTTCTCTTAACCTCTCCTTAGCTCCAGGATTAGTCTCGTTGCACACCTTTGCACTTTCTCTAGTTTCCTGACGTGCTTGGCCACCCATATGTTGCAGCAGTTATGTGGTTGATGTGCATCTCATGAAATATGCTCAGTATTATACACACTCCAAGATTCTTTTCCTTGAGTGAGATTTGTAATCTTTGGCCTCCTAGACTGTACTCTGTGGTCTTCTTTGCTCATCCCCGATCTTTATGACTTTGCACTTAGTGGGGTTGAACTCCAGGAGCTAGTTGCTGGACCAGGTTTGCAGCCTGTCCAGATCCCTCTGTAGTCCTGCCTTATTCTCCTCCGACTGAATTCTCCTCATTAACTTCATAACATCTGTAAACAGGGACACTTCTGAGTCTATTCTTTTCATGTCACATATACTAAAAAAGCAGTGTTAGACGAATTTCTGTTAAAGGAACTGAAGACCTTAGGGAAAAAATAGGGTTACGTTCCTGGGAACCCCAAAAAAGCCAAACAATTTTTTTTTAGGCCTCCAAATCTTACAAAAATAAAAATGATGCAATCGTTGTTCAGTATTGTTATGATGTATGTTTTTTCTGTTGCTTAAGGGTAAAAATGAAACAGAAATAACATTTCTTACCTTAAATTCTGCTGGTGTTTGTGGATGATTATGAAGGAGGGAGTGGAGAGGCTGGCTGAGACCCATCTGCCCATCTGGGCTGAGGTGGATGGTAGTCCAGTCAGTAAGTCAGTCAAGTGAGTCAGTAGGTCAGTCAGTCAAGTCTGTACAGTCATTCAATTCGGTAGTTCACTCATTTAAGTCAGTCAAGTCATTCAGTTAATCAGTTAAATTTGTCAGTCTAGTCAGTAAGCCATCAGTCAGTAAATCAGTCAGTATATCAGTCAAGACAGTAAATAAGTCAAGTTGGTCAATCAAGTCAGTAAGCCAGTCAATTAAGTCATTCAGTCGTATTACCACTTACCATTTAATCACTGTAGATGGGTCACACCACAACACCAGCCTGACACCTAGACCCTACACTAGCCAGTTAGAGATCTAAATGAAAGGATTAATGGCACACTTCCCTGCGAGTGATGGTCGTATCCCTTATCTTCCTCCATCCACACAATTCTTGAGGTCCCACTAATTTCCTGTCCTAATTCTTCAGCAGGGGATATTAACAAAGGTTCCTATTACAAATTTTGGTCGAAAAACCCTATTTGGCCACGAAGATGATGGATTATTAGCTGAATTTTCCACAACAACCAGTGCCCACAAATTACGAATGGCATCTCCCTCGGCATCACTAAGCAGCTGATCTACACCGTCTCACTTGAAATTTCTCGAAAGCGTCAAATCAGCATTGTATTTTATTGCACAATTATTGTATTCCAATTTACACATGCTGAATTTGGGAAAATCCTAAATTTTCCACAAAGCAAGCCAGTCTGAAAACTAGTCAAGTCATTAAGTAAATCAGGTCAGTCATTCAGTAAATCAGTCAAGTCATTCAGAAAATCAGTAAATCAGGTCAGTCAGCAAGTCGTTCATCCAGCTTGTGGCACTGAAATTTTTCCCTTCCAAGAAGCAGAACCATTTAAATTGAATTTTACGAAGTGTCAAACAAAAATATGCTGCAATTTGACAATAGTTTAGTGGAGAAGACGTTTTAAAAGAAACCGTTTTAATCGATGGTCTACTGTACAGGAACCGCCCGTCACAGGCGCCCACTCTGTACTCACCTAATTGTGGTTGCAGGGGTCGAGACTCAGCTCCTGGCCCCGTCTCTTCACTGAGTGCTACTAGGTCCTCTCCCTGTTCCATGAGCTTTATCATACCTCATCTTAAAGCTATGTATGGTTCCTGCCTCCACTACATCACTTGCTAGGCTATTCCACTTCCTGACTACTCTGACTGAAGAAATACTTCCTAACATCCCTTTGACTCATCTGGGTCTTCAACTTCTAATTGTGACCCCTTGTTTCTGTGTCCCCTCTCTGGAACATCCTGTCTTTGTCCACCTTGTCTATTCCACACAGTATTTTGTATGTTCTTATCATGTCTCCCCTAACCCTCCTGTCCTCCAGTGTCGTCAGGCCGATTTCCCTTAACCTTTCTTTGTAGGACATTACCCTTAGCTCTGGAACTAACCTTGTCGCAAACTTTTGCACTTTCTCTAATTTCTTGACGTGCTTGATCAAGTGTGGGTTCCAGACAGGTGCTGCATACTCCAATATGGGCCTGACGTACATGGTGTAGTGTCTTGAACGATTCCTTACAAGGTATCGGAACGCTATTCTCAGGTTTGCCAGGTGCCCATATCCTGCAGCAGTTATCTGGTTAATGTGTACTCCCGGAGACGTGCTTGATATTATACTCGCCCCAAGATCTTTCTCCTTGAGTGAGGTTTGCAGCCTCTGTCCACCTAGCCTATACTCCGTCTGCAGTCTTCTTTGCCCTTCCCCGACCTTCATGACTTTGCATTTGGCGAGGTTAAACTCGAGAAGCCAGTTGCTGGACCAGGTGTCCAGCCTGTCCATGTCTTTTTCAAGTCCTACCTGATCCTCCTCTGATTTAATTCTCCTCATTAACTTCACATCTGCGAACAGGGACACTTCTGAGTCTAACTCTTCCATCATGTCATTCACATACCAGAAATAGCACTGGTCCTAGGACCGACCCCTGTGAGACCCCGCTCGTCACAGGTGCCCACTGTGATACCTCATCACGTACCATGACTCGTTGTTACCTCCCTCTGTGTGTGTGTGTGTGTGTGTGTGTGTGTGTGTGTGTGTGTGTGTGTGTGTGTGTGTGTGTGTGTGTGTGTGTGTGCGCGCGCGCGCGCGCCTGTGAGAGAGCGAGCTTGACAATGGGTTGGAAATAACCTCTGGAAAAGTCCCGGGCCGGGACTACACTGGCGAACCTACTACTCATTGTAATATCTTTATTTCTACCATTACATGTACAAGGTATACAGACCATAGCTGACATCAGTAACATACTGCTATATAGAAAGCCGCTTGTTATGCTGAGCATTTCGGGCAAATTAGGTCAGTTTTATCCCAGGATGTGACCCACACCAGTCGACTAACACCCAGGTACCCATTTTACTGATGGGGAAAATTGATATTCAGTGTAAAGAAACCCGCCCAATGTTTCTACCCTCGACGGGAATCGAACCCGGACAATTACCGTGTGAAGCGAGAGCTTTAGCCACCGTTCATAAGATATCATTGCCCCTGGGATGGGATTAGCCACATACCGAAGACATTGTCCCTGGGATGGAATTAGCCACTTACCGAAGATATCATTGCCCCTGGGTGGGTAGCCGGTGAGGGTCATGGCGTGGGAGTGGTCAGCAGTAACAATAACTAGAGTATCGTCCAGATCTATCGTCTTCAGAGCAGCTTCCACTGTCTCGTCGAAATGAACCAGCTCCTCCAGGCCACGTCTGGGCTGACTATAGTGCAGCGCCAGGTCTATAGCACCAGACTCCACCTGCGGCGCAAGATATTAATTATATACTGATGATGGGAGAGCACTACTATAATAATAATACTAATAATAATAATTTATTTTAGCATGATACAATGTTTGTACAGAGATGGGTGACATTTAGGTGTGCATTCAGAAAGTCCATTTTTATGCGGAGCATTTAGGGCAAACTTAAACCTAGTTTAAGACTAAAAGGGCAATAACTACTGAAGGCAGGTCTTGCTGTAGGCCTACTCTAGACAGATTCTGATGTAGGCCTACTCTAGACAGGTTCTGATGTAATAAAATAATGTCTAACCTATTGTTAAGATTTCCACTCCTCTCCCCCCTCTCTCTCTCATATTTTATATATATATATAATATATATATATATATATATATATATATATATATATATATATATATATATATATATATATATATTCTTTCATTCAACACACCAGCCGTATCCCACCGAGGCGGGGTGGCCCAAAAGGAAAAACGAAAGTTTCTCCTTTTACATTTAGTAATATATACGGGAGAAGGGGTTACTAGCTCCTTGCTCCCAGCATTTTAGTCGCCTCTTATGACACGCATGGATTACGGAGGAAGAATTCCGTTCCACTTCCCCAAGAAGACTGTCTAGATTCATCAGTGTATATAATTTGCGACATTAACAGTTATGATAAATTGCTTCAGGAATTGCATTTGATTCTAAGGGATTTCTCTCTCTCCTTTAGTGAATGTAATAATTTTTGCCTAGAGACCAATAAACCTACAGGGGTCATAATGCATCTGGGGAATAAAAATAATCAAGTCTGTTCCAAAGTAATGTAATCTCAGACTCCTCTCCCTATCACACAGTCCTTCACTCTTAACTTTTTTACTATCCCTTCATCTTTCACTCTCAACCTCTCATTCTGTTATGTGCGCTTCTTCGGGAAATTACGAAGTGTACTGAGACTGGTGCATGACATGAAGTGTACCGAGACTGGTGCATGACATGAAGTGTACCGAGACTGGTGCATGACATGAAGTGTACCGAGACTGGTGCATGACATGAAGTGTACCGAGACTGGTGCATGACATGAAGTGTACCGAGACTGGTGCATGACATGAAGTGTACCGAGACTGGTGCATGACATGAAGTGTACCGAGACTGGTGCATGACATGAAGTGTACCGAGACTGGTGCATGACATGAAGTGTACCGAGACTGGTGCATGACATGAAGTGTACCGAGACTGGTGCATGACATGAAGTGTACCGAGACTGGTGCATGACATGAAGTGTACTGAGACTGGTGCATGACATGAAGTGTACCGAGACTGGTGCATGGCATGAAGTGTATAAACAATAATGTCAGAGAGACTACATGTCACTGAAGGAACAAATAGAGCAGAGAGTAACTGACTAAATCGTGACAACGAGACTACAATCAAATCAGGGAAAGGGTGGAGTCTGAACCCGTGGTATACCTGGAGTTTACCTGGAGAGGGCTTCGGGGTCAACGCTTCCTCGGCCCGGTCTGAGACCAGGCCTCGTGGTGGATCAGGGTCTGATCAACCAGCCTGTTACTGCTGGCCGCACGTAAACCGACGTACGAACCACAGCCCGGCTGATCAGGTACTGACTAGGTGCCGGTCCAGCGCCTTCTTGAAGACAGCCAGGGGTCTATTGAACAGTCAGTTCAACAGTGTTGGGCCCCTGACACTGCTTTTCATTGGGGAAGATGCTGCATCTCCTGCCGAGTCTTTTGCTTTCGTAGGGAGTAATTATCGTGTGCAAGTTTGGTACTAATCCTTCTAGGATTTTCCAAGTGTATATTATCATGCATCTTTCTCGCCTTCGTTGCAGGGAATACAAATCCTCTGACAATATCACTCCCAGGTCATTCATATTAGTTATTGTGTCGTTAGAATTTGTTTTATACCCTGATGCAGTTTTAATTTCCTCAAGTTTTCCATATGAGTAGTTGAAATTTCTCTTCAACTACTACTACTACTAAAACTTACCCATCCCTTTGGGTATGACCTACTTCTACTGGGGAATCCCGCCTACCAGTGACTATGCCCTCATCTGCTACCCGTCCCAATCAACCGGGCGTTAGTATATAAGCTCCAGTCTCCTTGCCTCTGCTCCAGAATCTTCACGACTACGGTGGTCTTCACATCAGCTCCAAGGCTGATGGACTGATTACCTCATCTTTTGTATATAGTTCTACTGTCTTCAAATTATGTCCTAGAATCTGTATTGATAAAGCCACTGGAGGGCGAAACGTCTACAATAAAGATACCCAGATGTTGCACATGTGTCTCAGTTTTCATCTTGTCGGTATTGTGTACCATTCTTGTACGGCACTAATAATATTTATTCAACTGTACACCACAGGGAGGCTAGCATGGGCCATCACTGTGACCACAAATACAAGTTTTTATACATGAATACCACACCAGCATGGCTGTGACGTATTCTGGCTAAAGTTCCTTAAACACATGTGTAATGATTGCGGTTTTGAGGGGGACTTGAGCTGGAGTACACCACAGCCACGCTGGTGTGAGATTCATGTTTAAAAACCTGCGTTTATGGTCACACTGGCCCCTGAACTTAGATAACTAATGGAATAACGTAGATACCTGCGTTTATGCAGCAACTTGTGAACAGACTGACTGTTGTAGTAACCAGGATTAAGCTTGGTTATAAGTACTTCTGACAGTTCGGTAGACACACAGATGATTATCAA
The DNA here is from genome assembly GCF_026875155.1 of Cherax quadricarinatus. Classification (NCBI taxonomy): domain Eukaryota; kingdom Metazoa; phylum Arthropoda; class Malacostraca; order Decapoda; family Parastacidae; genus Cherax; species Cherax quadricarinatus. Next base: position 25,789,875 of record NC_069477.1, on the reverse strand, counting down.
ACCAAATATAAAGAATCTGGCCAAGCCATTGGTCGCTATCTTGAACACTATTTGAGGAATAGTGTGATAGTATAATAACCTATGGAATATGTCAAGATATCTAATTAATGAGTATAAGATACCACATATATTTAGTAAATTTCCTAAATTTGCCTGCAACATAAGTGAACTGTAGGCATTAATCCAGATGTTCTCCTGTAAACCTTCTTGGGACCTATTTCTTAGACCTTTCATGTAACCATATGCTCTTCCACTACCGTCCACAGGATGGATAATGGGGTACACAATCATCTATCCGCCTTTGCCGCAAAATATAAGAAATAAAGTTTGGGGCATGCTAACTTCTCTAGGATGTATATATACTTAATTAGATGACTTTTATTAGAGCCAACTGGCCCAGTGGTTAATGCACTGGCATGTGACTTTTAGAACTCACTTGCCAGGCGTTCAAACCCCACCCGTTCCATGGTTAGGCAATTATCAGGGTGCAAAGGAATCTTACAGAATATAGAACAACAACTTGAGAGAAAAATAAAAAATTATGCTTATAAATATTCGACAAAAATAAAACTGAACGATGACTCAGTGTAAACAGACTACATGAAGGTTTTCAGAATCAGATATGACATGACTAATTCATATTAGTTGATCAAAGGTAAAATAACGGAGCCAAGAGGTAAGCCTGGCAGGTTCTCACCATGAGAAAGAATCCTTCAGGAGAGTTCTGCAGCACAGCTATCGCAGACAACACCATCTCCTTCAAGCTGGGAGTCCCGTCAAGACTGTCGTCACGGTCTACCTGGTGTGGCGTGTGACGCTCGCCGAACAGTCCTGTGATGAAAGGGAGTGTGTGACGCCAGGAAGTGTGTTACCAGAGAGTTACCAGGGACAGTGTTACAATGGAGAGTGTTACCAGGGAAAGTGTTGCCAGGGAGAGTGTTACCAGGGAGAGTGTTGCCAGGGAGAGTGTTGCCAGGGAGACTGTTGCCAGGGAGAGTGTTGCCAGGGAGAGTGTTGCCAGGGAGACTGTTGCCAGGGAGAGTGTTGCCAGGGAGACTGTTGCCAGGGAGACTGTTGCCAGGGAGACTGTTGCCAGGGAGACTGTTGCCAGGGAGACTGTTGCCAGGGAGACTGTTGCCAGGGAGAGTGTTACCAGGAAGAGTATTTCCAGGGAGTGTGTTACCAGGGAGAGTGTTACCAGGGAGAGTGTTACCAGGGAGATTGTTACCAGGGAGTGTGTTACCAGGCAGTGTTGTGAGGGATAGTTCCCAGGGAGTGTTACCAGGGAAAGTGTTACCAGGGACAGTTACCAGGGAGAGTGTTGTGAGGGAGAGTATATTACCAGGGAGTGTGTTGCCAGGGAGTGCTTCAGGGGGCTGTAGGGTTAGTTTCCGCGCGCGCTCAACCAAAAATCGAAAAATTATGGAAACTGAGTTATATATACCGAAAAATAGCTTAACTCTTTGGCAACACAATGGTACCAAAATCAATGTTCTACGACGTTTCTACAAGAAATTATAGTCATTTATATCAGGTATGGTGACGGTGATGTGGGTAGCGAGTCTGCTCACAGCCAATATGTATTTTTTTTATTTTTTTCCTTGTTTATCTCTTTTTATTGCATTATTCTTTCTAATATAATAACTGACTATTTGGCATCATAAAACAGTAGGCGGAGCTTATCCGTAGACTTAGAGCCTACCAGGCCTACCACCGCTCCAAAGAGAGCCAGGAGAAATCACTTCATTATTACGCTTATATCAGCTTATATATCAACTCTACGGCTTATTTATCTATCAAAATTTATCTAATATGATATAATAAACACTATAAATAACATACAAACATGTTATATACTCTAGACTGAATAAAATAGGCCATAATATGGCGAGAGACCATCAGGAATATTTCGATATAAATGAGTGAATCCTCTCATGTCGTATTCTTTGGTCTCTGAGTAAGAGAAAACGGTGTTTTGAAGAGGCTAACTGCACTAGAACATCAGTTTACTAAGAAATACACCCAAACAAACGCGATTTTCGCGAAAAATAATTTTTTTTTTTTGAGGCCGTGGGCCTGCCGGCGCCCCAGGCCGATATCTCAGAAGTAACTTATTCACTTATGGTACATCGTTCTGCCTTTATTACTTAATTAAATGGAATAATATTCACAGAAATTGTAGAATAATGATTTTTTTAATTAAGATTGCTCAATTTTTGGAAATATTCCAAATACTTTGGGAGTTATGTGGGAGTAAAGGGCACATTTTTTTTTGCAACATTCCAAGAACTAACAAACTTTATTTTTCGTGAAATAAAGATAAGTTATATTAGAGGACAGGTAGCTTATATAATACGTATTAGCATTGTTCTCTCGGCACCAAGTGTCCAAACAACCTTACGTCGTCCCATATAGGAATAAATCGCCCCCAAAGGGCATTTTCAGTTAATCAGTCCCTTTTCAGTGTTTTCTCAGTTGTTGTTTAAGGTATATTTTTGATAAATATTTTTAACAAAGAGTGAAAACACTTTGTCTTGTGCACCAAAACTGGAGGAGGAGCTAAAAAATTTTAACCGACGGCCCCCTTCAGGCTGGACAAGACTGTCACTGGAACAAAAATGCCAGGAAGAATGTCAATGGAACAAGGATGCCAGGGTATCACTGGAACAAGAATGCCAGGAAGAATGTCAATGGAACAAGGATGCCAGGGTATCACTGGAACAAGAATGCCAGGGAGAATGTCACTGGAACAAGGATGCCAGGGTATCACTGGAACAAGAATGCCAGGAAGAATGTCAATGGAACAAGGATGCCAGGGTATCACTGGAACAAAAATGCCAGGGAGAATGTCAATGGAACAAGGATGCCAGGGTATCACTGGAACAAAAATGCCAGGGAGAATGTCAATGGAACAAGGATGCCAGGGTATCACTGGAACAAGAATGCCAGGAAGAATGTCATTGGAACAAGGATGCCAGGGTATCACTGGAACAAAAATGCCAGGGAGAATGTCAATGGAACAAGGATACCAGGATATCACTGGTACAAGGATGCCAGGGTATCATTGGTACAAGGATGCCAGGGAGAGTATCACTGGTACAAGGATGCCAGGGAGAATATCACTGGTACAAGGATGCCAGGATATCACTGGTACAAGGATGCCAGGGCATCACTGGTACAAGGATGCCAGGGTATCATTGGTACAAGGATGCCAGGGAGAGTATCACTGGTACAAGGATGCCAGGGTATCATTGGTACAAGGATGCCAGGGTGAGTATCACTGGTCCAAGGATGCCAGGGTGAGTATCACTGGTACAAGGATGCCAGGGTGAGTATAACTGGTACAAGGATGCCAGGGTGAGTATCACTGGTACAAGGATGCCAGGTTATCACTGGTACAAGGATGCCAGGGTATCACTGGTACAAGGATGCCAGGGTGAGTATCACTGGTACAAGGATGCCAGGGTGAGTATCACTGGTACAAGGATGCTAGGGTGAGTATCACTGGTACAAGGATGCCAGGGTGAGTATCACTGGTACAAAGATGCCAGGTTATCACTGGTACAAGGATGCCAGGGTGAGTATTACTGGTACAAGGATGCCAGTGTATCACTGGTACAAGGATGCCAGGGTGAGTATCACTGGTACAAGGATGCCAGGGTATCACTGGTACAAGGATGCCAGGGTGAGTATCACTGGTACAAGGATGCCAGGGTGAGTATCACTGGTACAAGGATGCTAGGGTGAGTATCACTGGTACAAGGATGCCAGGGTGAGTATCACTGGTACAAGGATGCCAGGGTGAGTATCACTGGTACAAGGATGCCAGGGTGAGTATCACTGGTACAAGGATGCTAGGGTGAGTATCACAGATACAAGGATGCCAGGGTGAGTATCACTGGTACAAGGATGCCAGGGTATCACTGGTACAAGAATGCCCGGGTGAGTATCACTGGTGCAAGGATGCCAGGGTGAGTATCACTTGAACAAGGATGCCAGGGTATCACTGGTACAAGGATGCCAGGGTATCACTGATACAAGGATGCCAGGGTATCACTGGTACAAGGATACCAGGGTGAGTATCAATGGTAGAAGGATGCCAGGGTGAGTATCACTGGTACAATGATGCCAGGGTGAGTATCACTGGTACAAAGATGCCAGGGTATCACTGGTACAAGGATGCCAGGGTGAGTATCACTGGTACAATGATGCCAGGGTGAGTATCACTGGAACAAGGATGCCAGGGTATCACTGATACAAGGATGCCAGGGTATCACTGGTACAAGGATGCCAGGGTGAGTATCAATGGTAGAAGGATGCCAGGGTGAGTATCACTGGTACAATGATGCCAGGGTGAGTATCACTGGTACAAAGATGCCAGGGTATCACTGGTACAAGGATGCCAGGGTACCACTGGTACAAGGATGCCAGGGTGAGTATCACTGGTACAAGGATGCTAGGGGGAGCATCACTGGTACAAGGATGCCACAGTATCACTGGTACAAGAATGCCAGGGTATCACTGGTACAAGGATGCCAGGGTGAGTATCACTGGTACAAGGATGCCAGGGTGAGTATCACTGGTACAAGGATGCCAGGGTGAGTATCACTGGTACAAGGATGCCAGGGTGAGTATCACTGGTACAAGGATGCCTGGGTATCACTGGTACAATGATGCCAGGGAGAGTATCACTGGTACAAGGATGCCATGGTATCACTGGTACAAGGATGCCAGGGTGAGTATCACTGGTACAAGGATGCTAGGGAGAATATCACTGGTACAAGCATGCCAGGGAGAATATCACTGGTACAAGGATGCCAGGGAGAATATCACTGGTACAAGGATGCCAGGGTATCACTGGTACAAGGATGCCAGGGAGAGTATCACTGGTACAAGGATGTCATGGTATCACTGGTACAAGGATGCCAGGATGAGTATCACTGGTACAAGGATGCTAGGGAGAATATCACTGGTACAAGCATGCCAGGGAGAATATCACTGGTACAAGAATGCCAGGGAGAATATCACTGGTACAAGGATGCCAGGGAGAATATCAATTGTACAAGGATGCCAGGGAGAATACCACTGGTACAAGGATGCCAGGGAGAATATCACTGGTACAAGGATGCCAGGGAGAATACCACTGGTACAAGGATGCCAGGGAGAATACCACTGGTACAAGGATGCCAGGGAGAATACCACTGGTACAAGGATGCCAGGGAGAATATCACTGTACAAGGATGTCAGGGAGAATATCACTGGTACAAGGATGCCAGGGAGAATAACACTGGTACAAGGATGCCAGGGAGAATACCACTCGTACAAGGATGCCAGGGAGAATACCACTGGTAAAAGGATGCCAGGGAGAATACCACTGGTACAAGGATGCCAGGGAGAATACCACTGGTACAAGGATGCCAGGGAGAATACCACTGGTACAAGGATGCCAGGGAGAATACCACTGGTACAAGGATGCCAGGGAGAATACCACTGGTACAGAGATGCCAGGGAGAATACCACTGGTACAAGGATGCCAGGGAGAATATCACTGGTACAAGGATGCCAGGGAGGATATCATTGGTACAAGGATGGCAGGGAGAATACCACTGGTACAAGGATGCCAGGGAGAATACCACTGGTACAAGGATGCCAGGGAGAATATCACTGGTAGAAGGATGCCAGGGAGAATATCATTGGTTCAAGGATTGCAGTGAGAATACCACTGGTACAAGGATGCCAGGGAGAATACCACTGGTACAAGGATGCCAGGGAGAATATCACTGGTACAAGGATGCCAGGGAGAATACCACTGGTACAAGGATGCCAGCGAGAATATCACTGGTACAAGGATGCCAGGGAGAATATCACTGTACAAAGATGCCAGGGAGAATACCACTGGTACAAGGATGCCAGGGAGAATATCACTGGTACACGGATGCCAGGGAGAATACCACTGGTACAAGGATGGCAGGGAGAATACCACTGGTACAAGGATGCCAGGGAGAATACCACTGGTACAAGGATGTCAGGGAGAATATCACTGGTAGAAGGATGCCAGGGAGAATATCATTGGTACAAGGATTGCAGTGAGAATACCACTGGTACAAGGATGCCAGGGAGAATATCACTGGTACAAGGATGCCAGGGAGAATACCACTGGTACAAGGATGCCAGCGAGAATATCACTGGTACAAGGATGCAAGGGAGAATATCACTGTACAAGGATGCCAGGGAGAATACCACTGGTACAAGGATGCCAGGGAGAATATCACTGGTACACGGATGCCAGGGAGAATACCACTTGTACAAGGATGCCAGGGAGAATATCACTGGTACAAGGATGCCAGGGAGAATATCACTGTACAAGGATGCCAGGGAGAATATCACTGTACAAGGATGCCAGGGAGAATATCACTGTACAAGGATGCCAGGGAGAATACCACTGGTACAAGGATGCCAGGGAGAATACCACTGGTACAAGGATGCCAGAGAGAATACCACTGGTACAAGGATGCCAGGGAGAATATCACTGTACAAGGATGCCAGGGAGAATATCACTGTACAAGGATGCCAGGGAGAATACCACTGTACAAGGATGCCAGGGAGAATATCACTGGTACAAGGATGCCAGGGAGAATACTACTGTACAAGGATGCCAGGGAGAATACCACTGTACAAGGATGCCAGGGAGAATACCACTGTACAAGGATGCCAGGGAGAATACCACTGTACAAAGATGCCAGGGAGAATACCACTGGTACAAGGATGCCAGGGAGAATACCACTGTACAAGGATGCCAGGGAGAATACCACTGTACAAGGATGCCAGGGAGAATACCACTGAACAAGGATGTCAGGGAGAACACCACTGTACAAGAATGTCAGGGAGAATATCACTGTACAAGGATGCCAGGGAGAATATCACTGTACAAGGATGCCAGGGAGAATATCACTGTACAAGGATGCCAGGGAGAATATCACTGTACAAGGATGCCAAGTAGAATATCACTGTACAAGGATGCCAGGGAGAATATCACTGTACAAGGATGCCAGGGAGAATATCACTGTACAAGGGTGCCAGGGAGAATATCACTGTACAAGGATGCCAGGGAGAATATCACTGTACACGGGTGCCAGGGAGAATATCACTGTACAAGGATGCCAGGGAGAATATCACTGTACAAGGGTGCCAGGGAGAATATCACTGTACAAGGATGCCAGGGAGAATATCATTGTACAAGGGTGCCAGGGAGAATATCACTGTACAAGGGTGCCAGGGAGAATACCACTTTACAAGGATGCCAGGGAGAATATCACTGTACAAGGGTGCCAGGGAGAATATCACTGTACAAGGGTGCCAGGGAGAATATCACTGTACAAGGGTGCCAGGGAGAATATCACTGTACAAGGGTGCCAGGGAGAATATCACTGTACAAGGGTGCCAGGGAGAATATCACTGTACAAGGGTGCCAGGGAGAATATCACTGTACAAGGGTGCCAGGGAGAATATCACTGTACACGGGTGCCAGGGAGAATATCACTGTACAAGGATGCTAGGGAGAATATCACTGTACAAGGGTGCCAGGGAGAATATCACTGTACAAGGGTGCCAGGGAGAATATCACTGTACAAGGATGCCAGGGAGAATATCACTGTACAAGGATGCCAGGGAGAATATCACTGTACAAGGGTGCCAGGGAGAATATCACTGTACAAGGGTGCCAGGAAGAATATCACTGGTACAAGGATGCCAGGGAGAATATCACTGTACAAGGGTGCCAGGGAGAATATCACTGTACAAGGATGACAGGGAGAACATCACTGTACAAGGGTGCCAGGGAGAACATCACTGTACAAGGGTGCCAGGGAGAATATCACTGTACAAGGGTGCCAGGGAGAATATCACTGTACAAGGGTGCCAGGGAGAATATCACTGTACAAGGGTGCCAGGGAGAATATCACTGTACAAGGATGCCAGGGAGAATATCACTGTACAAGGGTTCCAGGGAGAATATCACTGTACACGGGTGCCAGGGAGAATATCACTGTACAAGGATGCCAGGGAGAATATCACTGTACAAGGGTGCCAGGGAGAATATCACTGTACAAGGGTGCCATGGAGAATATCACTGTACAAGGATGCCAGGGAGAATATCACTGTACAAGGGTGCCAGGGAGAATATCACTGTACAAGGGTGCCAGGGAGAATATCACTGTACAAGGATGCCAGGGAGAATATCACTGGTACAAGGATGCCAGGAAGAATATCACTGTACAAGGGTGCCAGGGAAAATATCACTGTACATGGATGCCAGGGAGAATATCACTGTACAAGGGTGCCAGGGAGAATATCACTGTACAAGGATGCCAGGGAGAATATCACTGTACAAGGATGCCGGGAAATATCACTGTACAAGGATGCCAGGGAGAATATCACTGTACAAGGATGCCAGGGAGAATATCACTGTACAAGGGTGCCAGGAAGAATATCACTGTACAAGGATGCCAGGGAGAATATCACTGTACAAGGGTGCCAGGGAGAATATCACTGTACAAGGATGCCAGGGAGAATATCACTGTACAAGGGTGCCAGGGAGAATATCACTGGTACAAGGATGCCAGGGAGAATATCACTGTACAAGGATGCCAGGGAGAATATCACTGATACAAGGATGCAAGGAAGAATATCACTGTACAAGGGTGCCAGGAAGAATATCACTGTACAAGGATGCCAGGGAGAATATCACTGTACAAGGGTGCCAGGGAGAATATCACTGTACAAGGATGCCAGGGAGAATATCACTGTACAAGGATGCCAGGGAGAATATCACTGTACAAGGATGCCAGGGAGAATATCACTGTACAAGGGTGCCAGGGAGAATATCACTGTACAAGGATGCCAGGGAGAATATCACTGTACAAGGGTGCCAGGGAGAATATCACTGGTACAAGGATGCCAGGGAGAATATCACTGTATAAGGGTGCCAGGGAGAATATCACTGTACAAGGATGCCAGGGAGAATATCACTGTACAAGGGTGCCAGGGAGAATATCACTGTACAAGGATGCCAGGGAGAATATCACTGTACAAGGGTGCCAGGGAGAATATCACTGGTACAAGGGTGCCAGGGAGAATATCACTGTACAAGGGTACCAGGGAGAATATCACTGGTACAAGGATGCCAGGGAAACATTGTAACTTTGTTGCTAGCAGGTTTCAGCTAGTGTCTGGGACAACCTATGAGCTGACAGTAACCCTAAGTGCTGATAGTAACTAAGTGCTAATAGTAACTACAAGTGCTGATAGTAACCCTATGAGCTGATAGTACTACAAATGCTGATAGTTACTATAATTGCTGATAGTTACTACAAATGCTGACAGTAATTATAACTGCTGATAGTACCTAAGTGCTGATTGTCACTATAATTGGTGATAGTAACTGTAAGTGTTGAAAGTCACCACGAGTGTTAGTAGTCACGATAAATGTTATTATTCACCATAAACGTTGATAGTCAATATTCAGTCTGTAGATATTTTATTAGGTACACCCTTCTAGTACTGGCCAGGACTTCTCTTTGCCACCAAAGCAGCCTGAGTTATTCGTGGTATGGATTCAAGAAGGTGTTGGAAACATTTCTTAGAGTCTTTGTTCCATGTTGATATGACAGCATCACGCAGTTGCTGCATATGTATCGGCTGCACATTCATTCTGCGACTCAACCGTTCTTCTATATTCCAAATGTTTGTGCCAACTTCCGACCCTGCCATCTGTATGACGTCGCAGGTGACATGTTTCCCATCTTCAACTGTCCAGGTTCGGCGAGTCTTCCCACTGTAGCCTCAGTTTCCTGTGCTTAGCTTACTGGAGTGGAACTCTGTTTTGTGGTGCTTAACCCATCCACTTCAAGGTTATGTGTGTTGTGTGTTCAGAGAAGCTCTTCTGCATACCACTGTTGTAACATATGGTTATTTGAGTTACTGTCACTTACTGTCAGTATGAACCAGTCTGGTCATTCTCCTCTGACTGCTCTCATTATTAAGACGTTTTCACTCACTGGATGTTTTTCACAATATTCTCTGTAAATTCTAAAGACTGTTTTGCGTGAAAATTCCAGGAGATCAGCAGATACCGAGATACTCAATCCAACCTGTCTGGCACCAACAATCATTCCACGATGAATGTCATTTAGTTCACATTTCCCATCCTGGTGTTCGGTTTGGACAATAAGACTCACGAAATCGTAATGACACGATAGTAGTGGCTAACGCGACGGTCTGGAGTTTTGAGACACACTGATCGCGGGTTCTAACCCCGCCCGTGGTATTTTTTTTTTTGGACAGCAACTCTACCTTTCGGCCATGTATTCATTTACGCAATGTGGTACTGCCACGTGATGCTACGTAATTGGTTGATTAGATATTTGCATTAACGAGCAGATGTACAGATGTACCTAATAAACCGGACACTGAGTCACCATGAATAATGAGTCACTGTAAATACTGAATCATCTTAAATATTGAATCACTATATGAATGTTGGTGGATTCACCACAAGTGTTGATAGAGTAACCATAAATGTTATAGTTAATGAATAACACACGTGTAACACACGTTCATCTTCACTGATGATACTCGTCCAGGCAGCTGATTCCTTCAGTTCAATACAGAGGTGGTCAAGGCTGAGGGACTGACTACCTTATAATTACCATACCCAGGTGTTGTACATGTGTCTTAGTCATCAACTTGTGCCTACTGTATCACACAAATATGAAGTAGTGGGACAAATGTCATTTGCTTTTATAGCCGCCAGAAATGTTGGTAGTCATTATAAATATTGCTAATTATTATTAGTGTGATAGCCACCTCATATATTGGTAGTCACCATCTGTCCAGTGTCCTTCCATCTGTCCAGTGTCCTTCCATCTGTCCAGTGTCCTTTCATCTGTCCAGTGTCCTTCCATCTGTCCAGTGTCCTTCCATCTGTCCAGTGTCCTTTCATCTGTCCAGTGTCCTTTCATCTGTTCAGTGTCCTTCCATCTGTCCAGTGTCCTTCCATCTGTCCAGTGTCCTTCCATCTGTCCAGTGTCCTTTCATCTGTCCAGTGTCCTTCCATCTGTCCAGTGTCCTTTCATCTGTCCAGTGTCCTTCCATCTGTCCAGTGTCCTTCCATCTGTCCAGTGTCCTTCCATCTGTCCAGTGTTCTTCCATCTGTCCAGTGTCCTTTCATCTGTCCAGTGTCCTTTCATTTTGCCCAGTGTTCCTTTAATCTGTCCATTTGTCCTTTCATCTGCCCCAGTTTGCCCTTTTTCCATTGTAAAGTGTCCTTTCATCGGCCCAGTGCCCTTTCTTCCCCAGTGCCCTTTTATCTGTCCGTGTCCTTTCTTGCCCGGGGTGTTTCCTTTTTTCCAAATTCTGTCCGTGCTTTCCATTTATCCCAGTGCCTTCCTAGGCAACCAATGGTTTCCTTTTTAATTGTTTTTGGGAAAGTCTTGGGGGGACCCCCCCATCCCAGACACGCAACACGAGTCTACTGGGGGGAACCCAGAGGTCACAGCGTGTGATTTCACGGTGGGGTCCAGTGTGAGGGGTTGAAGCAGGGGTCACAGTTTTCGGTGAGCCCAGGGGTGAGCCCTTTTGTGTGAGGGTTTGGGGAAGAAAGAGGTAAAACAGTGTTCGGGAGTCACGGTTGGTCCGGTGGGGTTTTTTGGTTTTGGGAAGCCGGAAGGTTTAAACAAGGGGTCGTGAGTCACGGTGAGCCCATTTGGGGACTGGGGGGAAGCAGGGGGTCACGGGTGTCGGGGGAAGTCACGGGGGTCCAGTGTTTGGAACTTTTTAAAAGCAGGGGGTTTAACATTTTGTGTGGTCACGGGGGGGGTCCAGTGTGGATTGGTTTGGAAGGGCCGGAGGTCACACCCTTTCGTGAGTACGGTGAGTCCGGGGTGACTGGTGAAGCAGAAGGTACGTGTCGTGAGTCAGGGTTTGGGGGTCCAAGTTTTGACTGGGTGGGGGGAGAGGGTAAACAGGGGCGTAAAGTCCCCGGGTTGGTCCAGGGGAAAAATGGTGAAAGAAAGAGGTAAAACGTGTCCGGGAGCCCCGGTGAGGTCCGTGGGGACTGGGGGGAAGCAGGGGGGTAAACGTGTTCGTGAGGTTAGGTGGGGTAAGGTTTGAGGGGGGTGAACCCAGGGGGCACATTTGTGTGGTCACGGGGGGTGCCCCAAAGGGTGACGGGGGGAAGCAAGAAGGTACAGGGGTCGTGATTTTCACGGTGAGCCCGGTGGACTGGTGAACCAGGGGGTTCACAGTTTTCCCTGAGTCAGGGTTTGAGAAAAGGGGGGTGGGGACTGGTGAAAGCAGAGGTTTAACAGGGTGTGAGTCCGGTAAAGCCCAGTGTGACTGGGAAGAAGGGGTTTTCACAGGGGTCGTGGAGTCAGGGTTTGTGTCCAGTGGGGCTGGTGAAGAAAGAAGGTCACGTTTTCCGTGATTTCACGGTGAGCCCCGTGTGATGGTGAAGCAGGTCACGTGTCGTGGTTCCCGGGGTCCTGTGTGCGGGTTTGAACCCAGAGCTCAAAAGTGTCGGGGTTTCACGGTGAGTCAGTGTGACGGGGTGAAGCAGGGGTACAGTGTCGTGAGCAGGGGTTGAGCCCAGTGTGATGGTGAAGCAGAGGTCCCCATTTTGTCGGGGGAGTCACGGTGATTTCCAGTGTGATGGTAAAGCAAAGGTCACAGTGTCGGATTTCAGGGGTGACCCCCGTGTGACGGGTTTGAACGAGGTCCAGTGTCGTGAGTCAGGGGTGAGTCCTGTGTGACTGGTGAAGCAAAGGTCACAGTTTCGTGGTCCGGTGTTTTTTTCCAGTGTGACTAAAGCAGAGGTCACAGTTTTGGGGAAAGTCAGGGTTTGAGTCCAGTTTTGCTGGTGAAGCAGAGGTCACAGTGTCGGGGGTCCGGTGTGCCCAGTGTGAGGGTTTTGGAAGCAAAAGGGTCCGGGTGTCGTGGTAACGGGGGCTTTTCCAAGTTGGGCCTGGGGGAAGCAGAGGTCACGGGGTCGTGAGTCCGGTTGAGGCCCCAGTGTGACGGGTTTGAAGAGGGTCCCCAAGTCTCAGTATTTAGAAACCAGTTACCTCTCAGTAGTAGTAACCAGTTCCTTTTAACCCTGCCCGGGTTTCTAAACCCCCCCAAAACCGTCTTGAGTCACCGGTTTTCTTTCATATTGTGTTTTGAGTTTGACACTTTTTAAAAAACCCCCAAATGGGGGGTACTGGCCAGCCCCCTACCCAGTTTTTACGAGTGGAAGCAAGGAGATAGGTACGGGTGCGGGCTCTTTTCCACTTTTCATTTTTTTAAACCCCCGTATAACAGCCTAGGTGAGTTTTTCTACCCTAATAAAGTATCGAACCCCCAACATGTTTAAATGGTTTTGTACCCCGGTTTGTGGGAGCTTTGGATTTACTTTTTTAAAAGGGGTTTAATTTTCAAGGCGTTTGAGCCCTGTTGTGAGAAAGCCGGCGGGTCAGAGGTGTTTCTACCACCAGCTTTCCCCTCGCGACCACCGCCAGCACCCCTATTTCCCCTCAAACCTACTCCCTGCAAGCCTTTTTTGCGGGGTTTCAAGTTTCCCGGGGCTTAGTTCGTTTTGCTAATTGCTTCAATCTCCGAGGGGTTGCCCCGGATTTTGCAATTAACCCAGTCAGAAAGCCCAGACTGTGGGAAGTGAACCCCCGCCCGCCTATCTTCAGCCTGTCTCCTGTAATCCAACTGCTCCCCCGTGCTTTGGCTTCGTTACACGTTTTTTCCAGTCATCCATTTCGGGGGTTTAACCCCCGTCAGCCAACCCAGATTCAAACCCCAGCTGAGGGGGAAAAAGAAACCCCACCCCAGTAAGAAGAACCCAAAGGGTTCCTGGCAGTGTTGTTTATATCGCTTTGTGCTTCCTTTTTGGATGCAAAGGAGGGGGGTTTTTACCATTCCTGGGGCATAGAGGGGGTTTGGTTCGTCTTCTCGGGGGTTTAGTGGGTGAGCGGGGTCCCCCCGGGGAGTTTTTTCCCCCCCAAACCTCTCCCCCCACCTCCCGGGGTGCGCGGCGGGTCCCCGCGAGAGTCAAAAACCCCCCACTCTTTTCCCACCACCCCAACCACTCTTCTACCTGGGGTTTGGGTTTGCCCCCCTTTGTACCGGGGTCCTGGTTCTGTTTTGGCTCACTTTAATTTGGCCCAAGAGATTGTAGCTGGTGCCAACGAGATAAACCCCAGTTATGTGGTTGCCTAGAAAGCACATTCTTCCCCGAAAACCCAGGCGAGTGAAAGGGGAAAGGCCCGCCGCCCCAGGCAATATTTTTTCCCCCCACCCCCATTTTACCCCCGCCAGCCCTCCTATCCAGACCCCATTTGTTTAATTTTTTTAGTTATTTTTCTTGCATTTAAAGATATTTGCGAGTGTGAAAAATTTTTAAAGTAAATTGTTGGTACTCAAACCTTGTTTTTTTTCATTTAAAAAAGCAGTATTCTTTGACTCAGAAATTTTTTTACAATATTTTTTCAGGTTTTCACTTATCTTTATTTTTCGCTGTGTTTTTTTTTATGCTATTGGGTTTTGTCGTAAGTTTTTTTTTAATTGGGTATTTACCAGTCGTCACCCTTTTGTAAAGGGGTTCATTTTTTTATTGTATTCTTTCAGGGTTTTTATACTGCGTGATTTTTCCCCCCAGGGGTACCAAATTTTTCCATTTTTTTTATGTGTGCCCATTTTTTTTTTCGTATCCCAACAGTGTTCATTTCTTTAAATTTTTTTCGCGGGTGTGTACTATTATTTTTTGCCAGAAAAAATTTTTTGCCCGTTTTGTACAGAAAAACTTTTTTGTATCGGGAAAGCAGGTTTGTTGTTGTAAGAATTTGTTTTGTGAAGTGTGCCACGCAACGTAAGTTTTATTTTTACCTGTTTGTACCTGTGTTTTATTTTTTCTTTTTTTATTTTCTTAAAAAATTTTCATCTTGTTGTAATTTCAATTATTTTTAAACGAAAAGTGTTTTCCTTACTCTTTTTTGAGAAAAATTGTTTTGTCAAATTTAAAATTAAGATTTTTAAGTGTTAAATTTCAGTTTATTTTTTTTTTTTTTTCTTAAAATTTTTAAATTCATTATTTTACCTGGTTTTCCCAGGGGGAAAACTTTTTTTACTGCAGGGGTTTTATTTCTATACTTTATTTTGTTGAACTGTTCTGCAGTGAATTTTTTTTTTTTTATTGATATCTTATGAATTTTTTTTTTAATTTTGTCATGCTTTTTTTAAAAAAAATTTTTAAATTTTTTTCCCAGTTTACAATTTAATAATTTTTTTTTTACACTTTCACATTGTTTAAAATTTTAAATTTAAATTTAAATTTTCTTTATTAGCAAGAGAAAAAGAAGCTCATTTTAAATTTTTAATTCTTTCCAGAAATTTTTTTTCTTGTATATTTCAATGTAATTTTTTTTTTTTTGGAAATTGCCCTTAAAATTTGATTTTTTCTTTCTTCTTGCAGTGTTTTTTTAAATATTTTTCTGCGGGAATTAGTTGTATATTTTTCATTTCTAGTTTTTTAAATATCTTTTTTTATTGTTCATTTTTTTTGCCTTTTTTGGGTTCTGTTTCTTTGCCTTTTATGTCTCCGTACCGTAAAGTGTTTACTTTAGTGAATGTCGACACTCAGACCCCTCTGGCTACTACTGCGGGCCCCGGTTCTTAGTCCCCCACAGTTCCTTACCGATGACGGCCAAATCGGGAACCGAGAATTTTTATTTAAAACTCGTGTTTCCCCTTGATGCGTTACCTTTTTTCAATGGCCTTGTACATAGTCTTGAAGCTTTGGTTTTGGCAGCCTTCGTTCTCGTGCAGGGGCCTGTGAAGGTCCCCCTTTCAGGGGAAAAGCCTTACCCAGACTTCCCAAAAAAGTTTTTTTATCGTTCCTCCTGCTGGTTCACTTTTGTTGATCTCCTTGATTTTGCAAAGACTTCAGGAATCTTATGGTGGTAAATTGGGAACTGATTCGTTTTTTCCCTTTGTCCCAGTAAAAAACAGCTGACCCTTATGTGGGTTTTTGGGGGAAATGGTAAAGGGCTACACCATGAGTACTAAAATCGTTGGTGCATTTGCTGTTGATTAGAAAAAAACCTTTTTTCATCATTTTCAATCCCTGTCCAATAATCATCTTTTTCCCTGAAGGGGGTAAACCATTTACGCTTTCAATTGTTTAAAATAGCGCTTTTGGGAAATTTAAAGAACTAAGGGCCACCGGGCTTCTTGTGTGTTATGAGGCTCATCCCCCAACGTAAGGAGGGGAACCCCCTTCCAGCCTTAAATCATTTTACTTTCCCCTTGTCCCCCCAGGGTATTTTTCCCTTGAAAAAAAGTAAGGGTCAAAATTTTAGGGCCTCATTTCTGCCCCACCTCTTGTTTGCGCCCAGGGGACAAATGGGAGTCTTTCAACCATCTCCGGGATAAACCAAAAACCCAGTTTTCGAGTCGTTATACACCTCGTAGTATTTCATAGTCTTTCAGAAACCTTTAGTCGGGGGGGAATTGTTTACAATTTGGGGTTTTCCGTGGACATATTGAAATTTAAATTTGTCCGGGATATTTTTCCAAAGAGAGTCGTACTGAGGATGAGTACTAAGATCTTCCTTACTGTATTAAACATAAATACAGGGAAACATGCCCACATTGAGGGTAATGCTCTCTATAACCCCCAAGTACTCTAGATCTTTCCCGGGGGTCTTTTAAACCCGCAAAACCCCGGGCGGGGTTTTAACAGATTCGTGGTTTTCAAAATAACCAGAACCAGGCTTTCATTAAATTCAATTCTAACCTCACCAAAACCGGGACCCCCGTTTTCCCAGTGGGGGGGGAATTCGAGCCCCCCAGAAAAACCGCCCCGGGTTTGGACGTAGGTGTTTAAATGAGAACCCCCCATCCCCGTTCACAACCCCTTTGAACCCTTAAGCAGTTCGAGAATGACAACCCTCCCGGGGGTTGTTGTTTCCCACATGTCTCGGGACACAGATGATTTGGGGATGGAGTGGGAAAAAAGTCTTTTCTGATGAAATCCCCTTTTGTTTGCCTTAATTTCCCAATGAACCCTGGGCCCTTTAGTGCAAGAAATCGGGTTTAAATGCGCCCGTTCAATTGGTTCAGGGCCCCCTGGTGCGCAAACCCAATATTATTAGGTTTATTTTGGGGTTTAAGGATAAGAATTTAAACGCCCAGGGTCCTTCTTGTAAAAACCGACCCTGTGTCCCCCTTTAAAGTGGAGTATCTGGTTCTCCCCCGGCGTGTCCGAGGTACAAACTGCCCAAACCTTTTCTATCCCGGGAAAAGACTTCACTGTTTCCTTCCTTGGGGTCCGGGCCAGATTTCTTTCCCTGGTGGGCCCCTTTTACTGGGATTTGTTCCATGCGAGACTTTCGCATTTTTGCTCGACCCCCTCGATGGCAGCACAAATTGCGACTTGTCGTTCCTTTGGGGTTTCCCGCTTTTGGATCAGAAATTGTTATACTGCTGCAGAGTATGTGTTCGGATTTTAAATCCCTTTTAAGCCAAGCTTTTTTCAGTAGGTTTCCAAAACCCGGTCAGGCATGGTAATTCTGTCACTCCCATCAGTGTTTTCCCCCATACCCCTTTTGAATTTTCAGGTATCCGAGCCTCAAAGGGCCGAGGGCCCCTTTAGATTTTTCCCCCGGGGTGCTCAACCCATCCCGGCCCAAAAGCCTTTCTAGTTCGGTTGTTTGTTTCTCCCCGGGGGCGCCCTTGGGCGGAAAACAATTTCTTGCAACTTTGTAATGCCCCTCTTTGTTGATGTCAAAATGCCCTCTGCCCGAAAAAACGGGTTTTTGTTGCGGCCCAGTGCTTCAAAAGGTGTTGTTTGTTGTTTGTGTTCCAGTGGTGGAAAAACGTCCTGTTGACGTTTATTCCTGCAAAATAAAAGGTTTTATTGTTTTAACCATCCTTTCATGTTTTTTAAGGATTGTAAGGTCCTTTTCTACCTGGCCAAAAACTTCGGGTCACAGGGTTCCGGCCCTTTGGGGCCAAAAAACCCAAACCCTTTTTGACCTTGTTCACTATCCTTTCCCTGTTCAGGTAGGGATGAGTTGTCACCCGGCCGGGGGTCCGGGTGCTATTTTTGCCCGGGGGGGGGACTCATCCACCCCCACTGGGGGTCAACTGTTCCACCAGTTGGGGGGAAAGACTTTGCTCCCTGGGCTTCCCAGATGAAGTCAAACGTTTGTTGAATTGCTGGAACAAACGTCGTAAAGCCATTGCTTTACCCGGTGAGAAGATGGGTATAACGAATTATTCCCATGTATTCCACTTGAACCTTTGGGATGGGCCCATCTACATACCTGCGTACAGAATGCCTATTCCAAGTTGCTTTTGCAGAAGAAATTTATCAAATTTAAAAAACTTGTTTATGGAGTTATTGCACCCAGCAATTTCCCCTTTGGGAAAAAACCAAATTTATACTAGTACCCAAGAAAAGGGTGGTACTTGGCGTCCAGTAATTGACTTTTGGGAAATTTAAAGCAAAAAAAAAACCCTTCCGATCGCTTTCCCCCCCCTGTACTGGGTGAATTTTTTTGTTTAAAAAAAATTGGAGGTTAAAAAAGTTTTTAAAACCCCAGATTTGTTTCAAAGGGTTTTTGGGAAATCCCTTTCACGAGGACGAAAGAGCTAACTGCAATTTTTCCACTCCTACAGGTCATTATCCTACTCCGAATGGCCCTTTGGGATTACGATCCCTTTCCCCCATCACGTTCTCAAGGGTCATGATTAAAATTTTTTAGAGGTCTCATAGGTAATGCACTTATGGGGTTTCTTAGTGGGCGTAATCGTATGTCTAAAAACGTTTGGGTACACATTGAAAGACTTGATGTAGTTTCTTGGTAAGCTTTGGGAAAAAGCCAATTTTAAAAATTCCCAAAATGTTTAAATGTCAAAATTTTTCAGATCAAATTAAGTTTTTTTGGTCACGTTTGGTCACTCCTTGGGGGGGTTTTTCGAATGACCAAAGTAAAAAATTTAACTGCAGTACCCCAAAATTTTTTCCCAAATTTCCCCAAAACTGTGAAAGCCGTTAAAAATCCTTTTTGGGGCCCCTTTGCAGGGTTTTTTTTTGAGCTTTCATTTCCCAATTTTTTTTTCCTAGCTGTCCTCTAAATGAGTTGCTTTAAAAAAAGATGCTCCTTTTTTTTGGACTTCCGTCAAAGGAAAAAAGATTCCAAAAATCTAAAAGAAAAAACTTTAAATTTGCTCCAATTTTAAATTTCCAGTTTTTTTAGCCTTTTTTGACAACTGATGCTAGTTCAATTGGGATAGGTGGTACTTAAACTCAGAAGCCGTTTGGGAAGTACAACGCAGTTGCATTTTTTTGCCGAAGTCCTTCAAAGGCTGAACGTAAATTTTTAGTAATTTAGCAAGAAAGCTTTTTGCAATTGTATTTGGGCTTTAAAGCAATTCCCAGACATTATTTATCAGTACTCTGGGTTTATGTCTTGGGGCAGATTCATGCTTCCCCTGATTTCCCCCTTTTTTTTCCCGAACAAAAAACCCACTGGAAGGTTAAACTAGATGGACCCCTTTACTAAACCCAAAAGGGTTTTTATCCCCCCTTTGGCATTTAACCCGGCAAGTAAATGTTAGTCGCGATTGCTTATCGCGACATGTTAGTATGTAATGAGGGCCCCCCATTTAGTGCTGAAGGGGGTAAAAGAATGCTCAACGAACAGATCCCATGTTGGGTTTGGGGTGATTTCCATTTCCGCTCCAGGAAGTTTTTATTCTGCTGTTTAAGGGCCCAAACACCCCTTTTGTGACTTTGTCATGAACCAAAGGGAATTTTCTGTATCGAACAGGGAGAGTTGGGTACTCCTAGCAGAAGAGGTATACCATTTTGTAATTCCACAGTCAAATAGTGAAATTTTAGCCTTACAGCTAGGGTTTTACGATTTTTTACCCGGGTGTTTTCCACCCCGGTATGGATCGTTCGGTTTTAAAACAAGCCAGATTGGGAAAAACTTTTTGGGCCCTCGTATGGCAAAAATGTTTTTTTCTGAGTTGTTTTGGAAATGAAATGTTTTCATGCAACATAAAAGGGAAGCTTTGGTCCCCAATTCCCCTTTCCAAAATGTAAACCAACTATTGGGGAACCTTGGGAAAAAAGTTTTCGCTTTGATTTTTAAATAATTTCCCCCAATTTTTCCTCCAAGGGGGAAAAAAACATTGGTTTTTTATGGTAGACCAGTTTTTTCCAGTATTGTGAGTTAGTTCCTATTGCAGATAAGACTGCCGGACATTGTAAAAGGTTTTAAAAGAACGATTATCGCAGGGATACCCCCCTAAGTTCCCTTTGTAACAGATAATGGGGGGGGTGAATTTGTAAAGAAATTTTTGAAAATTTTTGTACCTTTTAAAAATCTCTAAGGTTTCCCCCAAGGGTTTCCCCATCATCCTGCCCGCAATGGGTTAGCGGAACGAACCCAAAAAGAAAGTACTTTTATGTATTGAAAAGCCCCTTTTCAAAACCCAATAGTGAAATTTGGGGTGAAGGTTTTCCTGATGTGCATGTGCTATAAATTCTGTTACAATGTTTTTATAGGGGGGAAAATCCACATTATGCATTTTATTTGGGGGTAGATAAACGTTTGCCTTATGAGTTGTTGTATTCTAATCCGAAACCAAATTTTTCAACCTGTGATTTTGTAGGGAAAATTTGTACCGCTTAGGGTCAAAGTGTTTTTTGAAAAATTTTCCCTGAAACACTTCATAAATCAAAAGCAGAATTTTTTCAAGAGTCGCAAACACTCGATCAAAGCCATCCAAAAACAAAGTAGGGGTTTTGGAGTTATGCTGTTTTAAATTTAACAAAAAAGTCCCGCAATGCCAAAGGGTTGATCAAAGGGGTTTTTTGGGTCCTTTTTCGCGTAGTTGAACCCTTTCCAAAGGAAATTTAAATATAAAAGGTTTTGAGAGGGTTAGTACTGGGGCCAGTATAAAGAATCGCATTTGGATCAATTAAAGAAGTTAGTATGTGATGATAATGATTTTTCCCAAAAAAGAAAAAAAAGGGGCAAACCGGACAGAAATCCTCCTGGGTCCCGTACCTCTTCCTCGGGTTTCTCAGTCGACCCATCAACCTGAAAGTCGTTATTCCCCTTTTTAAAACGGCAGGTATTTAGAAAACCCCAAGTTTCAATTTTTTATAAATTTTCCCAATTTTAATTTGCCTCAAAACCCCGCATGAGTTGGCCCAAAGCCAAAAGTTTGTTTCCCCCGAATTTTTACACCCATTCTGCATATGCCAATTTACCCTAGAGAGTTGGGGTTAAATGTAAAAAACCTGGGATGATGAAAAATTTTTCAGTATTCCAAAATTATCAAATATTCAAGAAAATTTTTTTTTTGGGGGCCCTTTTTTTCCTCCGCAAATTTTGAGAGTTTAAAAGTTTGATTTGCGTTTCCCCCGAAATCTGCCTTTTTGTTAAACACTCTTTCTTTGTATTTATTCCCTTTCCCCAGAATCCGGGGAGATTTTTTTGAATACAAACGATCGATCAAAATTTTTTTTTTTATCCTTGTAATCTCAAAGTTGAGGGTTTTGTTTTCATTTTGGTTTAGTTTTTTGTTGTTTCTATAGTTATACCTTTTTAAAAGCTTTAACAGTTTTAGTTTGTAAGTTTCATTCCAAAGGTTTTTACTTATGGGATTTTTATAAAAGTTTTAAAGTTCCCGTGAACTTGGGATTTTGTATGAAAACAGGCAAGGGGGGGCCCACCAAGGAGGGTGGCCCACCCAAAAGGGAGGGGTGGCCCACCAAGGCAGGGGTGGGCCCCCCAAAAGGGCAGGGGTGGGCCCCCCAAGGGGAGGGTGGCCCCCCCAAAGGCAAAGGGGGCCCACCAAGGAAAGGGGGACCCAAACCAAGGGGGGAGTGAACCCAAACCCAAAGGGAGGGTTTGGGCCCCAGGGAAGGGGGGTTGGGGCCCCCCAAGGCAGGGTGGGCCCCCCAAGGCAGGGTGACCCACCCGGGGGGGGAGGGGTGGCCCAACCCAAAGGGAGGGGGGGACCCACTAAAAGGGAAAGGGGGACCCCCCAAAGGGGGGGTGAACCCCCCAAGGCAGGGTGGCCCACCCAAAACCCGGGTGGCCCCCAAGGCAGGGTGGCCCCCCCAAAGGGAGGGGGCCCACCCAAAGGGAGGGGGGACCCCCCAAAGGCCCGGGTGAGCCACCCAAGGAGGGTGAGCCACCAAGGCAGGGTGACCCACCAAGGCAGGGTGACCCACCAAGGCAGGGTGACCCACCAAGGCAGGGTGACCCACCAAGGCAGGGTGACCCACCAAGGCAGGGTGACCCACCAAGGCAGGGTGAGCCACGAAGGCAGGGTGACCCACCAAGGCAGGGTGACCCACCAAGGCAGGGTGACCCACCAAGGCAGGGTGACCCACCAAGGCAGGGTGGCCCGAAAAAGAAAAACTTTCACCATCATTCACTCCATCACTGTCTTGCCAGAAGGGTGCTTTGCACTACAGTTTTTAAACTGCAACATTAACACCCCTCCTTCAGAGTGCAGGCACTGTACTTCCCATCTCCAGGACTCAAGTCCGGGCTGCCGGTTTGCCTGAATCCCAAGACCATTTGTCGTTATTTACTCCTACCTAACACGCTCACGCATGCTTGCTGAAAGTCCAAGCCCATCGCACAGAAAGCCTTTTTTACCCCCTCCCTCCAACTTTCCTAGGCCGACATTTACCCTGCCTTCCCTCCACAACAGATTTATACACTCATGTCATTCTATTCTGTTCCATGCTCTCTACATGTCTAAACCACCTCAGCAACCCTTCCTCAGCCCTCTGTGTAATAGTTTTGGTAATCCCGCACCTCCTCCTAATTTCCAAACTACGAGTTCTTTGCATTATATTCACACCACAGATTGCCCTCAGACTCGACATCTCCACTGCCTCCACCAGTGGAGATGTCGTCCCATCAATAAACCATCGTAACAAATGACGTGATGAACATATGACAAATACCACAGTACAGTAATAACAATAACCAGAATTCAGTGACAACGAGACACAGGCATCATCCACCCATCATTGACAACAAGACATAGATATCACCCACCCATTAGATAGTTGGTGGATTTGAAGTCAACATCACGGAGCTGGCGTGTGTTGGTAACGTAAGCGTAGGTGGCGTCACGGTCCTCCTTGTCCTGCTTCCACTCCTCCACCAAGTTCCTGCCGTCAGACCTGGGACACCGGGGCTTCGCCGGCAGGAGCGGCGCACCCATCTCCTGCCGACCTCCACCCATAATCACCTGAAACAGGAGTGTACACTTCAATGTACGCGTGTCCAACCCCCTCCCTTTCTCTCTCTCTCCCTCTCTCTCTCTCTCACACTACTGTTATTATGATGACGCACACAAGAGGTAAACCCGTTTGTGGCGATTCCCAGTAACTTCCTCTGTGATGGAGGGGATCATTATAAGTAAAACTGCTACAAAAAGATAAATTATCGGAAAAATACATCGGAAGGAACATTAGAGAAGATAGACCTACTGTACGTAATACTGAACTACTGTGTGAAGGAAGGACGAGCCTAGTATAAACGAAAATGTAAGGTACAATACCGTGGCTGGAACACTGCACAATAACGCACACTTTGATAGGAAATTTTAGACGGTGAAGAAAAACAGACATCCAAAAGACATGTCGGTAGTTGTTGTATTATTATAATCATGGGGAGCGCTAAACACTTAGGAGTTTACAACGCAAGTTGTATTAATAGTAGTAATATCTATTTCTACAGGTACATGTACAAGGTATATAGGCCTAGTTGACATCAGTGACATACTACTATATAGAAAGCAGCTTGTTATGCTGAGCATTTCCCGAAAATTAATTCAGTTTTGTCTCAGGATGCGACCAACACCAGTACACTAACACCCAGGTACCCATTATTACTGATGGGCGAACGTGGACATCCATTGTAAGGAAACACGCCCTATGTTTCCACCTCTTCGCCGGGAATCGCACCCAGACCCTCACCGTGTGCAGCAAGAGCTTTTACCACCAGGCCGCGGGCCACCGTCATAAGTTTTAGTTCCCTAAGTGTGGGTTACTTGTGTATTGTTCCAGTCACAGTATTGTTACTTTTTATTCTGTATCTTCATTCACATTAATATAGAATTTAAAAAACAAGGGTGAAGGGATGCCACCTTGTGGTACACCCTTGTTAGTGATATAAACATCTTTTTTCCATCCCACACAATTCCACACATTTGATAAAGTGGTCCACTTTATCAAATGTCTTATAGGGCCATGAAAGCAACAAACGCCCTTCTTCATGTAGTACATAGCTGTTTTCTTTGACACTAAGGATGCGTCAGTGTTAGTTATCCCTAACTTAGAGCAGACAGCACTCCTACGAGCCCTCTTAGGGAGGGGGAAAGGGGCCAGAGCCAGAGCTTGCTACCATCTGCAGCTCACAGGACCGCCGCTTTCATGAGCCCCCATGGGGCGGGGGAGATGGCAGACCAAAGGCCTAGCTTCTCCCTACGAGCCCCGTGAGGGCGGGGGAATGGGCTGGGCCTGGGGACAGTTGGTCCAGAAGATGAGGAAGTACTTGTATCTCCTCCCACGGAAGACAGGTCTCAGGCACTCCCAAGACAGGGAACCAAAGCCGAGTCACCATCAGGAAAAGACCCGGGTCGGGAGAGTACCGGCGAATCGAGAACAACAACAACGATTTCTTACTGAGTCCACGTTGTCTAAAGTCTAGATGTATGATTTGTTTTTATGTATACAACAAATGAACTTCAAATAATTTAACTGAACAAGATGATGTAAAAAGTCTATAATTAGATAACTGCAGAGTTACATTTTGTGACATTTAAATAACCGTTAAATATTTTTATTAAGTAAATTATTTAAACAAACTGAGAACAACCGTAATGGCATAATTCTTCTCGGTGTTAGGATTTATATATAGGGAACTCTGCTCTCAACATATTTAACTTGTATGCTCCTGCTGATAAATTTAATTACTTGGAGCTCCCAACTTGTGCTCATTCTGAGCCTACTCTTATTATTGGCGATTACAATGCGAGACACAAAAGCATTGGAAACTCACAGTTTGGTAATCGTAATGGCAATCAACTGTTGTCACTCTTAAACAGTCACGATAATGTCCAAATTGTAGGTGACCTTGAACCCACACATATCTATGGAGGCGTCCTTGATCTGTGCCTGGGCTTCAACATTACTTCTGCCAGTTGTGAGTCTTCCATTGTAACAGATATAGCGTCCCG
>NC_069477.1:25675356-25764046 GCF_026875155.1 Cherax quadricarinatus | reverse complement strand
ACCCCTTTGCATTGCCAATCTTACCCTACAGAGTTGGGGGTTTTAATGGGAAAATAAACCCGTTTTGATGAATAAAACAGTAAACTTAAAATATTCGAATTTTTTTTGGGGGGGCAGTTTTTTCCCCCCCACGAGAGTTAAAGTTTTGATTTTTGGGCCCCAAAACTGCCTTTCGTTAAAATTTTTTTGTTTAAATTTTTCAGAATCCATCACATGAAAACAGATCGTCGATCAAAATTTTTGTTTTTTACTTGTAATCTAAATGTTTTAGTTCTTGTTCTTGTTGGTTTTAAGGTACTTGTTTTAAGTTTGATTAAGTTCGTTACGTAAAATTTTTTCCAATTTTCTTATGTTCATAATGTTTCATGTTGTGTCTTGGCTTTTTATGAATCGGCAGGGTGGCCACCAAAGCAGGGTGGCCCCCCCCAAAGGAGGGGGCCCCCAAAGGCAGGGTGGGCCCACCAAGGCAGGGGTGGCCCCCCCAAGGCAGGGGGGCCCACCAAGGAGGGGTGGCCCCCCAAGGCAGGGTGCCCCCACCAAAGGCAGGGTGACCCCCCCAAGGCAGGGTGGCCCTCAAGGCAGGGTGGCCCCCAAGGGGGGGGACCCCCAAGGGGGGTGACCCAAAACCCAAAGGCCCCGGGTGGCCCCCCAAGGAGGGGACCCACTAAGGCAGGGTGACCCACCCCCCGGAGGGGGGGACCCACAAGGCAGGGTGGCCACCAAAGGGGGGTGGCCCACAAGAGGGTGGCCCACCAAAGGCAGGGGACCCACAAAGGCAGGGTGACCCAAAAGGCGGGGGGAGCCACCAAGGCGGGGGCCAAAGGCAGGGTGACCCCCAAGGGAGGGGGACCCACCAAGGCAGGGGGACCACCCAAGGGAGGGGGGAAACCCCACCCAAGGAGGGTGACCCACCAAGGAGGGTGACCCACCAAGGGCAGGGTAGCCCCCGAAGCGGGTGACCACCAAGGCAGGTGACCCACCAAAGGGAGGGTGACCCACCAAGGCCAGGGTACCCACCAAAGGCAGGGTGGCCCGAAAAAGAAAAACTTTCACCATATTTACCCCAAAAGTCTTCCAAAAGGGGGGCACTACAGTTTTTAAACTGCAAAATTTAAAAACCCCCTCCTTCAGGGCAGGCCTGTCTTCCCATCTAGGGGGCTCAATCCCGGGGTTGCCGGTTTTTCCTGAATCCAAGACCCTTTTTCTTATTTATCCTACCTAACAGAATGCTTGCTGAAAGTCCAAGCCCTTGCACAGGCCTTTTTTAAACCCCCCCTTAACTTTTAGGGGCATTTTTCCCTGTTCCCCAAAAGATTATAACCCCTTTTTTTTCTGTTCAGCTTCCTACCCCTTTAAAACCAAATCGAATTCCCCAGTCCCCCTCTGTTTAGTTTTTTTGGTAACCGCCCCTCCTAAGGGGTTTGGGCCCCCCAAAAATTTTTAGATGAACCCCCCCTACCCTTTGGGGGTCCCCTAAAAAACCTCGAAAAAAAACTGGTAAAATTTTTTAAAACCCAAAGTTTCAAAACCGAAAGGGAAAGACCGGTTACCCAATTTAAACCCGAAAAATTAAAATTTTTAGTTGGGGGATTGAAGTAAATCCGGGGGGTTGTTGGGAAGTAAGTAGGGGGGAGGGTCCTTTTTTTCCATTACCAAGCGCCGAGATGGGGCAGGCTTAGGAGCGGGGAATTTGGCCCCCCCAAATTCCCAAAAGGGGGTCCTTTTCCTTCCAAATCCCTTTTTTTTTCCCCCCCCCCCCCCCCCCCCAAAGTTTTAAGAGAGAAAAAGGGGAAAACCCGGGGGCGTAGTAATTCCCGGTAGGGGTTTTTAAGTTCCGCCAAAAAAATAAAAAACGGGGTACCGGGGGCTTTTAGGATAGAATGTCGAAAAACGCTATGGTGGGAAGGGGGGTATGAAGAAGAAAATTTGTGGGGTTTGAAACGAAAAAAAAGCCCAAAATTTTTTAAGGAATTTTAAAGGGGGGAAAAAAAAAAAAGACGCGGTTTTTTTTAATTTATTTTGGGGAGGAAAACACTTAGAGTTTAAACCAATTTGTAAAAAAGAGAAATTCATTTTACAGGACTAAAAGGGGCCTGTTAAGGGAACAAAAAAAAGCCTTGAAAACTTGAAAATTTGGGAAAAAAATTCGGGGGAGGTTTCCCAAACCCCAAGTAATTAAAGGGCCCCATTTTCTGAGGGGGGGAAAAAAGGGAAAAACCCCCATTTTATTTGGGGGGAAACCCGATCCCGTGGGGAAACACCCCCAGGGGGGGCCCCGTATTTTTTTTTCCCGGGGGTTTTTTGGGGCCCACCGTTTGTTATTTTTTTTTTTCAATTCCTTAAAATTTGAAAAAAAAACGGTTGGGGAGTTTTTCCCCTTTTTTGGGAAAATTTTTTTTTCCCCCACAAAATTCCCCCCAATTTGATAAAGTGGTCCACTTTATCAAATTTTGGGGGGGGCCCCCCCCAACCAAAACCCTTTTTTTTAAACAAAAACTTTTTTCTTTGACACTAAGGATGGTCAGTGTTAGTTACCCTAATTAGAGCAGACACCTCCCCACGAGCCCTTAGGGGGGGGAAGGTGCCAGGCCGAGCTTGCTACCATCTGCAGCTCACAGGACCCCCGCTTTCATGAGCCCCATGGGGCGGGGGAGATGGCGACAAAAGGCCTGCTTCTCCCTACGACCCCCGGGGGCGGGGGGGAAAGGGGCTGGGCCTGGGGACGTTTGGGCCAAAGATGAGGGAAATATTTTATCTCCCCCCACGGAAAGACAGGTCTCAGGCATCCAAGACAGGGAACCAAAGCCGAGTCACCCCTCAGGGAAAAGACCCTGTGTGTCGGGAGAGTAACCGGCGAATCGAGAACAATCATCAAACGATTATCTTACTGCAGTCCACGTTGTCTAAAGTCTTGATGTATGATTTGTTTTTATGTATACATACAAATGAACTTCAAATAATTTAACTCCCCCCCGAACAAGATGCTTGTAAGAGTCTATAATTAGAGTAACTGCCAGAGTTACATCTTTGTGACATTAAATCAAACCGTTAAAATATTTTATTAAGTAAATATTAAGCAAACTAGAGAAAACCGTGAAGGCTTAATTCTTTCGGTGTTAGGATTTATATATAGGGAACTCTGCTCTCACATATTTAACTGGTTGCTCCTGTGATTAATTTTAATTACTTGGGCTCCCAACTTGTGCTCATTCTGAGGTATTTAGTTATTGGCGCCATTACAAATGCGAGACACAAAAGCATTGGAAACTCAAATTTGGTCAATCGTAATGGCAATTAAACTGTTGTCACTCTTAAACAGTCACGATAATGTCAAATTGTAGGTCTGCCTTGGAATCCCACAGACCTAGCTATGGAGGGGTCCTTGGTCAGTGCCGGGCTTAAACATTACTTCTGCCAGTTGTGCTGTCTTCCATTGCTAGACAGATATAGCGTTACTGATTCATTTCCTAGGCTACCTCTTAGGATATTGGTTTAATACTATCCTTCCTGGTGCGGCTATTCAATCGGAAACGTTTTAATGTTATCCCACAGATCTGCATGATGACATTGTTTGCACAATGTGACACTGCAACTGTTGAATTCCTATGAGTGTTCCTTGAGAGCCCTTTAACAATGATCTTTGTGACATGAGCAGTTATTCAGAACCTACTTTGAGTCCTGCCACTGCAACTCTTGGTACTCTAAAACCCAACAAACTTCGTACTGAATAATCTACCTCCGTCCAAAACCATACTTATTACAATGCATTCTAAACTTCGTAACTGAAACGTACTGCTCGCAGACTAGGCCTTTGGCCTATGGAAAACAATCGTCCCCTGGAGAATGCTGAGGCTCTTCCAAACTGCCCTTGCTGCTGCAGAGAGCGTCGTTTTATGACAGAGCTGCGCGGCAAACCGACTGGGAAAAATTTGTCAACGGTCTTACTGCTCACACCCTACGTAGCCGGGCATGGTAGGGACAATAAAAGAATTAAGGTGTAAACGAACTGTGCAGATCGCGCACCCTCATCCCTTTGCTGGGCGAATGAGTTAGTCTGTGCTGGGGCTGCTGCTACATTAGCTATGACACATCTCCCAGTACCACACAGCAAAAATTAAATGATAAATATGATGCAAGGGAGTAGACTTGTTTGCTTTATGCTCAGTAAGGCCAGATGCATTGCAACATTCCTTTTCACTACTTATGAACCTTGATGCAGCCGCTACCTAAGGCAACTCCACGTCGCCTGGTAGAGGATGGTATTACTTACAACATACTCAGATTGCTGTGTCGAGTACCAGGTAATCCATTACTTGAATTATATAACATGAGCTATGTAACTGGGGAGCTCCCTCAATCTTGGACCAACAGCCTCATCATTCCAATTCCTAAGCCCAATCAACAAAATGCATTTCGCCCAATATCTCTTACTAGCTGCTTGTGTAAAACATTTGAGAGAATGATTCTTAATCGTCTCATGTACAGAATCAAACAATTTTTGTCTCCCCGGTTACATGGTTTCATGCATGGAAGGAGCGTGCATCATTGCATAGCCACCTTTCTCACCCTGCACACTGACAGTTCCTACACTACCTTCCTTGACCTTAAATCCGCTTTCGATGTAGCCAACCGACATGTAATAATTAGTGAACTTGCCAGAATGGATGTTGGAGGATGGCTTCTCCGCTGGATTAAAGGCTACCTGTCCAACAGAAAATCGTCTGTGTTGTTCCAGGGACATAGAAGTGTAACTAAAGACTTTGAATTAGGAACCCCACAGGGAGGTGTGCTCAGTCCCACACTGTTCAATATTCTAATTAATGCATTACTTAATGCTATGCCTAGTCAGCCCCATAATTATGTGATTAGTTTTGCTGATGATATAATGATTCACACCACCGGATTCTCCAACACCCAAAACATTCTTAATCATGTACTAGCCTCGTGTCAGGACCTGGGGTTGATAATCTCTACTGATAAAACAAAGATACTCAATAGGCGTCCTCCTCGACAGAGAGGCACAGTTCGTCAGATCCAATTGCATGATGGGTCTCTTCTAGAATATGTAAGCAGATACAGGTATCTAGGCTTTGAGGTTCCACTACTTGGACCTGTTGTAACAAGACTTTGTCGCCAATACAAAGAACGACTAAGAGCACTTAGAGTTGTGGCAGGGCTTCACCCCAGGTATGGTGCTAATGTTAAAATTGTGAAAATGATGTATCTTGCTTATATTAGATCATTGGTTGATTATGCTGCGCCACTACTTGCTCTTGTGTCTGACTGGAAGCTTGGAGGGCTGGAAAAAACTGCAGAACGAAGCAATGAGGATCATCCTAGGATGCCCTCGTACTGCCAAAATTTTAAATATGCAAAAAGAACTTGATATTCCAAGCATCAGAGATCGTGTTACTGAAAGAAATATCCTAATTGGGGTTAATATGCTCAGGCAAGCTCATTCAAACCCCTGCACAGAAGCCCTCCAAACTTTCCTCAGCACTGGTGAACACTCCTCCAGATGGATCGAAAAGACTGGAACCGACCTCCGCATGAATCAGATACATGATCTATGTCAAGTAAGGCAACAGCGGCACTTCTCCGCTCCATGGAATATTACCCCATTCCAAACTACCATTCCTCCATTTCCCCCCCAAACTACTTCTTAAATCACAACCAAAACTTCGCCTTGAAGCCAAACATGAGGCCTTAAGCTGTATTGATAACTTAGTCACACAGCACACACTCTCGCAAATTATTTACGTTGATGGTTTTGTTCACCAATCCACTGGTGCAGCTGGTAGTGCTGCTGTTGTCGTACAGAGTGATGGCTCTCTTAAAGAAATTGGAGCACGCATCAATAATTGGGCCTCTACCCTTCAGACAGAACTGTTTGCCATACTCCTTGCAC
Source organism: Cherax quadricarinatus (assembly GCF_026875155.1). Classification (NCBI taxonomy): domain Eukaryota; kingdom Metazoa; phylum Arthropoda; class Malacostraca; order Decapoda; family Parastacidae; genus Cherax; species Cherax quadricarinatus. The sequence goes on along the minus strand of NC_069477.1, from coordinate 25,758,138 downwards.
TGAAATGCATCTATGTATCAAAGATTGACAGTTTAATTGTAACTGATTCTCTGTCATCCATAAATGCTCTCAACTCATTAAGCATAAATTGTGGCATGCTTGTGTCAGAAGCCAGACACAGGTATGGTAGGATTGTGGACAGTGGAGTCAGAGTGCACATGCTGTGGATTCCATCTCACATTGGTCTTCAGATGCATGATAGAACTGATAAATTGGCTAAGCTGTATGCTTTCAAAGAGGGAGTAGATTACAATCTTGGCTTGTCAGGTAGTAGTTTGAGAACAATAATACGAAAAGAACTTCAGCTGAATTTTATGGACTTAAGGCTCAGGGAGATTGACACCAGTGAGTCCATCTATCATCATTCTATCATGCAGGAGGAGCCACATGTCTATGGTGCATCCAACAAAATAAGCAGACTCTTGGATGTCACTACCGCCCGGCTCCGGCTGGGTTACAAGTATCTTTGGCAGGTTAAATCACCACCACCAGATGTAGACAAACGAAATGTAAACTTTGCCAGATGGATTATTGTCACACCCTGCGTCATTATGTACTGGAGTGCGATAAAAATTAATGAATTTAGAAACAACTCACTCAGAAGTGTTCAAGAAATGGCTAAGTATTTTATCCACAGTGGTATATTACAGACCATTCTGGAGAAATACCCTGACTTTGCTAGCTGTAAATAAAGCATTACCACATGTGTGCATGTGTGGTGTGTGTTGTGTGTGTGTGTGTGTGTGTGTGTGTGTGTGTGTGTTGTGAGTATGAGTGTGTGTGTGTATGAGGCGTGAAGTGTGTGTATGAGTGTGTGTGAGTATGAGTGTGTGTGCGTTGTGTCCTGTATGGTTTGTTGTGTGTGTGGTGTGTGTGTGAGTATATGTGTGTGTGTGTATGATTTTGTATGTGTGTGTGTGTGTGTGTGTGTGTGTGTGAGAGAGAGAGAGGACTCAGCAATCAACATTTGCACAATAACTCACTACTTGTTGTGACCGGGTGTGGATGTGTGAATTGTCATTACTCCTTAAAATTTGTTCTTGATTGCAGCCATGTATAACGAAGTACACCATTCTTACAGTCTTCATTACCTTTGTACTTGTGAGTTTCATTACCTTTGTAACTTGTGAGTTCTATCTACCTGGTACCTAGTTCAGCCATTCAAAACTTTGGTAGCCGGTCCCTGGCCCATTGGTGTACCTCTGTACTTGTAAAAATACCTTTGTAATTGTAATGTTTTGTGACTAGAACCTAGCCCGGGTTCATTACCTTTGTACATTGTGAGTTCATTACCTTTGTAATGTGAATTCATTGCTCTGTAATTGCCTCAGCTATTCAGAAACTTGTGGCCGTCCCCTCTGAGACCCATTATGTAACTCTGTAATCCTTTGACTACCGCCCACAGTGGTGCGGTATGGGTGTCATAATAACATTTACTAACTATCTCTCTCTACTTTCATGCACCTTTCTCAAGAGGCTCAGAAAAATAAAAAAAGATAAAAGAGGGAAGACTGCAATGCACCTGAATGGCTTTTCCTAGGAAAAGAAAGAAAAGAAAATACGGAGAAATAATGATAGAGAAAAAAAAAAACGAAGAAAGGAAACCAAAAGAACAAGAGAATGGCCAAATGTCAGTTTACGAGTTTTCTGAAGATTATAACATAGTGAATATGTATTAAAGGAAGACTAACATCTACTGAAACAAAAACAAAGTACAAAGCTGTACATTAAGAATGATGAGTATCAACAAGTGTTTCAACTGACATCTTAAGGAGCTAGATAGTTATTAGCAGAGGACTTTTTCCTGATACATTGTTAGTGTTCAGGACGGTCACACTTCTTTTGTGTTCTTTAAGTTCATAGTGCAGCCAGTTTAACCAAAGTAGGTGGAGGGCACAGGAGTGAGCAGGAATGGAGTCTAGACAGGTAAGATTACTGTACAAGAGAGACCCATGAAACTAATATTAACTACGAAGTATATTTAGTTTAAAGAAAGTAAGGATTATATTTTTTTTTAGGAGAAGTAGTTTTTGAAAGATTTATGATGCAGGTGGAACATGAAATGTTTCATTAAATAAGCGATCAAAAAAGTATACTATAAGATATATAAACTGGCTATAGGAAATATTAACAATGTCAGTCATAAACTAAATATTGAGAAAGTGACGCCATGAACGTAGCTATGCTGCTATAACTGTAAATATTGAGAAAGTGACGCCATGAACGTAGCTACGCTGCTATAATACATCTCATCCCCTAGTTCTCCGTATCCAACTTTGGCTACGCCGTGTCTCTACCAAACATGAAGATATTGTTTTTTGTTGGGTCCCTGGTCATGTCGACGTACAGGGCAGTGAACAGGCAGACGCTGCTGCGCGGTCAGCAGTATATGACCTACCAATTTCCTATCGAGGTGTTCCATTTCTGGACTATTTTGCTGCAATAGCTACCCACCTTCGCACCCGTTGGCAACAACGTTGGTCAACTCTGCTCGGTAACAGGCTTCATTCTGTTAAACCGAGCATAGGTTACTGGCCGTCTTCTTGTCATCAGTGCCGAGGTTGGGAGACCGCTCTCTCCCGCCTTCGCGTTGGCCACACTCGTCTTGCTCATGGGTGTCTCATGGAGGGGCGCCCTGTTCCTCTCTGTGAGCAGTGTCAAGTTCCAGTGTCGATTGGCCACATTCTGTTAGACTGCCCTCTCTATCAACGAGCACGCAGAGTTTACCTCCAACGTCGTCTTCGTTCTCCTGCTCTCTCTTTACCTTCCCTTCTTGCTGATGGACCCTCCTTTAATCCTGACTCTCTCATTGACTTCTTGACAACGACTGATTTACTCCACAAACTCTGATGATACTTTTCGCACTCCCCTCAGCCCTTTCTGGTTCAGTCTCTTGCTGCCCTTTACCCTTTCACCATCCACTGCCCCGCTGTTATCCGTAACCTGTTGCTCATCCATCTCCCTTTTGCCACCTGATGCCCTCGCTTCCTTCCTGCCCTGCAGCGCTGTATAGTCCTTGTGGCTTAGCGCTTCTTTTTGATTATAATAATAATACGCTGCTATAACTATAAACGCCATGAACGTAGCTATGCTGCTATAACTATAAATATTCCCCTGCTGTATAGCCCTTGTGGCTTAGCGCTTCTTTTTGATAATAATAATAATAATATAAATATTCCCAGAAACTCACGTTCAGATTTCTGCCAGGTTCGTCCTCGACCAGCTGACGAGCGATGTCCTTACAATGAGTAACGTTGGCAGCAATCATCTTGGTGTCACACTGCCACTCACGGAACGCTGTTTTAGCGTAGAGAGCAGCGGGAGAAGCGTGGGTCACTTGCGTGGTCGTCACTATACCTGTAAAACACCACCACACCTGTATTAGCTCGTCACATCTGTACAGCTGTAACCTTCATGATGTAAGATTTGTTATATAGTAGGTATGTTACTTAGTAGGTAGGTTGGTTAGTAGGTAGGTTACTTAGTAGGTATGTTATTTAGTAGGTAGGTTATTTAGTAGGTAGGTTATTTAGTAGGTAGGTTATTAGTAGGTAGGTTATTTAGTAGGTAGGTTATTTAGTAGGTAGGTTATTAGTAGGTAGGTTATTTAGTAGGTAGGTTATTTAGTAGGTAGGTTATTAGTAGGTAGGTTATTTAGTAGGTAGGTTATTTAGTAGGTTATTTAGTAGGTAGGATATTTAGTAGGTAGGATATTTAATAGGTAGGTTTAGTAGGTAGCTTATTTAGTAGGTAAGTTATTTAGTAAGTAGGTTATTAGTAGGTAGGTTATTTAGTAGGTAGGTTATTAGTAGGTAGATTTAGTAAGAAGGTTTAGCAGGTAGGTTATTAGTAGGTAGGTTTAGTAGGTAGCTTATTTAGTAGGTAGCTTATTTAGTAGGTAGGTGTAATTAGGTTATTTAGTAGTTACGTTTAGTAAGTAGGTTATTTAGTAGGTACGTTTAGTAGGTAGCTTTAGAAGGTAGCGTATTTAGTAGGTAGATTATTTAGTAGGTAGATTATTTAGTAGGTAGGTTATTCAGCAGGTAGGTTATTCAGTAGGGGGTTATTCAGTAGGTGGGTTATTCAGTAGGTGGGTTATTCAGTAGGTGGGTTATTCAGTAGGTAGATTATTCAGTAGGGGGTTATCAGTAGGTGGGTTATTCAGTAGGTGGGTTATTCAGTAGGTGGGTTATTCAGTAGGTGGGTTATTCAGTAGGTGGGTTATTCAGTAGGTGGGTTATTCAGTAGGTAGATTATTCAGTAGGTAGATTATTCAGTAGGGGGTTATTCAGTAGGTGGGTTATTCAGTAGGTGGGTTATTCAGTAGGTGGGTTATTCAGTAGGTGGGTTATTCAGTAGGTGGGTTATTCAGTAGGTGGGTTATTCAGTAGGTGGGTTATTCAGTAGGGGGTTATTCAGTAGGTGGGTTATTCAGTAGGTGGGTTATTCAGTAGGTGGGTTATTCAGTAGGTGGGTTATTCAGTAGGTGGGTTATTCAGTAGGTGGGTTATTCAGTAGGTGGGTTATTCAGTAGGTAGATTATTCAGTAGGGGGTTATTCAGTAGGTGGGTTATTCAGTAGGTGGGTTATTCAGTAGGTGGGTTATTCAGTAGGTGGGTTATTCAGTAGGTGGGTTATTCAGTAGGTGGGTTATTCAGTAGGTGGGTTATTCAGTAGGTAGGTTATTCAGCAGGTAGGTTATTCAGTAGGTACGTTATTCAGCAGGTAGGTTATTCAGTAGGTAGGTTATTCAGTAGGTAGGTTATTCAGCAGGTAGGTTATTCAGTAGGTACGTTATTCAGCAGGTAGGTTATTCAGTAGGTAGGTTATTCAGTAGGTAGGTTATTCAGTAGGTAGGTTATTAAGTAGGTAGGTTATTAAGTAGGTAGGTTATTCAGCAGGTAGGTTATTCAGTAGGTACGTTATTCAGTAGGTACGTTATTCAGTAGGTACGTTATTCAGTAGGTACGTTATTCAGTAGGTACGTTATTCAGTAGGTACGTTATTCAGTAGGTACGTTATTCAGTAGGTACGTTATTCAGTAGGTACGTTATTTAGTAGGTACGTTATTCAGTAGGTACGTTATTCAGTAGGTACGTTATTCAGTAGGACGTTATTCAGTAGGTACGTTATTCAGTAGGTACGTTATTCAGTAGGTACGTTATTCAGTAGGTACGTTATTCAGTAGGTACGTTATTCAGTAGGTACGTTATTCAGTTAGGTACGTTATTTAGTAGGTACGTTATTCAGTAGGTACGTTATTCAGTAGGTACGTTATTCAGTAGGTACGTTATTCAGTAGGTACGTTATTCAGTAGGTACGTTATTCAGTATGTACGTTATTCAGTAGGTACGTTATTCAGTAGGTACGTTATTCAGTATGTGTCATTTTTTCAAAATGGAATTATTAAAAAATGAAATGAAATAATTTTCTTACAAAATTTTATAGAATTTTAAACAATATAAATGAAACAAGAATACTTAAAAAAAAAATCCGTTGTTTTAAGGTGTTTAAGTTTAACTAAAATCCGTTGTTTTAAGGGTGTTTTAAGTTTAACTAAAAATCCGTTGTTTTAAGGTGTTTTAATTTTAACTAAAAATCCGTTGTTTTAAGGTGTTTTAAGTTTAACTAAAAATCCGTTGTTTTAAGGTGTTTTAAGTTTAACTAAAAATCCGTTGTTTTAAGGTGTTTTAAGTTTAACTAAAAATCCGTTGTTTTAAGGTGTTTTAAGTTTAACTAGGGGAAACTTTTCTAGTTTTTCTGAAACAAATTAGCAACATTTCTCGTTTGGTTTCAAATATTTTTTTTATTTATTGCTCTAGAACACCTTACTCGATCGGCTTCAACTTCAACGCTTATGTGATATATCTTGAACAAGACTGCTGGGACTATTTGCCTCTACTCCACCATCCTTCTCTATCCTGCCACCCAGTATTATCCTGCCACCCAGTATTATCCTGCCACCCAGTATTATCCTGCCACCCAGTATTATCCTGCCACCCAGTATTATCCTGCCACCCAGTATTATCCTGCCACCCAGTATTATCCTGCCTCCCAGTATTATCCTGCCACCCAGTATTATCCTGCCACTCTCCTTTATTCCTAGAATCCTAAGAGCAACTTGTAGCCTCGTCAACAGACTGCCACCCACCTGTACTCCCATCATAGCTTCCCAACTACCTGTAGCCCTCTCCAACAGCCTGTACTCGCCTGTAATGTCACCGCACACTGACACTTGCCAATAACGTGTAGCCTGGCCTATAACCTGCCACCAAATTGTAAACCAGTTAGTATCCTGCCACCAGCCTGTAACCCAACAAACAGCCTGCCACCAGCCTGTAACCCAGCAAACAGCCTGCTACCTACCTGTTGCTTTGCCAGCATCTTGGGCCCACTTGACGATGGAGTCGAGCCTGTTCTCTGGGAGGAGGGAGGCGCTACAGTCCATCAGCTTGACGTTGCCTGTCACACCTATTGTCTCAAAGTTGCCTTTCACTCCAGTGAGGTAGGCGGTCCCTGCCGCAGCGCTGTCTGATACCTGCTTGTCCAGGTTGTAAGTCTGTGTTGAGTGAAACAAAGATTTATTTAATTTATACTTCCATGCCAACCATAGTATGTAGTAGTGGTAGCAATAGTAGTAGTAGTAGTGGTGGTGGTGGTGGTAGTAACGGTAGTGGAAGTAGTGGGAGGGGTAAAGGAGGTTTTGTGCGCGTGGGGCTTGGACTTCCAGCAAGCATACTTGAGCGTGTTAGATAGGAGTGAATGGAGACAAATGGTTTTTAGGACTTACGTGCTATATGAGTGTAAATAAGGTAACATTTATGAAGAGATTCAGGGAAAAAAACAGACCGGATTTGAGTCCTGGAGATGGGAAGTACAGTGTCTGCACTCTGAAGGAGGAGTGTTAATGTTGTAATTTTAGAACTGTAGTGTAAAGCACCCTTCTGGCAAGACAGTGATGGAGTGAATGATGAAAGTTTTTCTTTTTCGGGCCACCCTGCCTTGGTGGGAGACGGCCTGTGTGTTAATAATAATAGTAGTAGTAATAATAATAATAATAATAATAATAATATGAAAAATGAAAGTAATCAACCTTGTATACATCTCAAGAAATCATCATAATGATGATATACAATACTAAACCAGTTGATGAGTTAGACATGTCCATCACACGGGTATGTTTACTGATGAGATAGTCTACTTCAGTCGAGTACAGGCGAATATAATACTAGAGACAGTGGTAGTAAGTCTGAGATGATCATCTCCTACCGTCTCCAGTGTTACACTCGCCTATATTAGACTAAATAAACGTGCTGCACACACGAAATAATTTGGCAATAAGGATACCTATAATTGTTACTCGTGTATGTTGTTCATCAACTCCGTACACTGGTTGTGATCATAACCATGGCAAGGCGCTCCTGAATTTACAAAGACAGTGTTCTTAGTTTTCGACCACACAGGATTTAAGTAAGATTGGATGCGTTGCGGTTCTGGGAGGTGAGTTTATTTAGTCAGGGAAGGCAGCTGAGAGAGGAATGTTGGTGACATGTCATCTGAGAGCAGTATCTGGCGGAGGATAGGGCGAAGCATGTTAATGATCATGTCTCTGGGTGTCAGCAATCATATCTGCTGTGTGTGTGACTATTGCCGCAGTAAGTCAGGCCTCTAAACAATGGTATCTGTCATCTGTCGAGAATAAGCTCTTTGGTCATTCATGGTTCGGCGAAGTACATCAGATATCCTTGTTTGTTGTTGTGAATCACAACAGACGACACAATGTTGTTAGTATTTCTTGGAATTCATCAATTCTATTAGAAATATTGCTGCCTGTTTTTCCTGCGTATTTCCTTTTAAGAGTGACCAAATACGACCATGTAAACACTGCCAGTAGACGCAGGTTACTATGTCGAGACTCGCCTACTAGCGAGATCTCTGATACATATAGATGCTGCAGTTACCACATGAATGTTGCTTACAGCAACATCCATGTGTTGCTGTAAGCTTACAACAACACAGTACAAGTGTCCAGCTTACAGGGCACTTGTACTACTTACAGCCAGGGCACGTGTTGTATTGCATACGGCCAGGGCACGTGTTGTTTACAGCCAGGGCGCGTGTTGTATTGTATACAGCCAGAGCGCGTGTTGTATTGTATACAGCCAGGGCGTGTGTTGTATACAGCCAGGGCGCGTGTTGTATTGTATACAGCCAGGGCGTGTGTTGTATTGTATACAGCCAGGGCGTGTGTTGTATTGTATACAGCCAGGGCGTGTGTTGTATTGCATACAGCCAGGGCGCGTGTTGCATTGTATACAGCCAGGGCGCGTGTTGTATTGTATACAGCCAGGGCGCGTGTTGTATTGTATACAGCCAGGGCGCGTGTTGTATTGTATACAGCCAGGGCGCGTGTTGTATTGTATACAGCCAGGGCGTGTGTTGTATTCAGCCAGGGCACATGTTGTATTCAGCCAGGGCACATGTTGTATTTAGCCAGGGCACATGTTGTATTCAGCCAGGGCACATGTTGTATTCAGCCAGGGCACATGTTGTATTCAGCCAGGGCACATGTTGTATTCAGCCAGGGCACATGTTGTATTCAGCCAGGGCACATGTTGTATTCAGCCAGGGCACATGTTGTACTCAGCCAGGGCACATGTTGTACTCAGCCAGGGCACATGTTGTACTCAGCCAGGGCACATGTTGTACTCAGCCAGGGCACATGTTGTACTCAGCCAGGGCACATGTTGTACTCAGCCAGGGCACATGTTGTACTCAGCCAGGGCACATGTTGTACTCAGCCAGGGCACATGTACTCAGCCAGGGCACATGTTGTACTCAGCCAGGGCACATGTTGTACTCAGCCAGGGCACATGTACTCAGCCAGGGCACATGTTGTACTCAGCCAGGGCACATGTTGTACTCAGCCAGGGCACATGTTGTACTCAGCCAGGGCACATGTTGTACTCAGCCAGGGCACATGTTGTACTCAGCCAGGGCACATGTTGTACTCAGCCAGGGCACATGTTGTACTCAGCCAGGGCACATGTTGTACTCAGCCAGGGCACATGTTGTACTCAGCCAGGGCACATGTTGTACTCAGCCAGGGCACATGTTGTACTCAGCCAGGGCACATGTTGTACTCAGCCAGGGCACATGTTGTACTCAGCCAGGGCACATGTTGTACTCAGCCAGGCACATGTTGTACTCAGCCAGGGCACATGTTGTACTCAGCCAGGGCACATGTTGTACTCAGCCAGGGCACATGTTGTACTCAGCCAGGGCACATGTTGTACTCAGCCAGGGCACATGTTGTACTCAGCCAGGGCACATGTTGTACTCAGCCAGGGCACATGTTGTACTCAGCCAGGGCACATGTTGTACTCAGCCAGGGCACATGTTGTACTCAGCCAGGGCACATGTTGTACTCAGCCAGGGCACATGTTGTACTCAGCCAGGGCACATGTTGTACTCAGCCAGGGCACATGTTGTACTCAGCCAGGGCACATGTTGTACTCAGCCAGGGCACATGTTGTACTCAGCCAGGGCACATGTTGTACTCAGCCAGGGCACATGTTGTACTCAGCCAGGGCACATGTTGTACTCAGCCAGGGCACATGTTGTACTCAGCCAGGGCACATGTTGTACTCAGCCAGGGCACATGTTGTACTCAGCCAGGGCACATGTTGTACTCAGCCAGGGCACATGTTGTACTCAGCCAGGGCACATGTTGTACTCAGCCAGGGCACATGTTGTACTCAGCCAGGGCACATGTTGTACTCAGCCAGGGCACATGTTGTACTCAGCCAGGGCACATGTTGTACTCAGCCAGGGCACATGTTGTACTCAGCCAGGGCACATGTTGTACTCAGCCAGGGCACATGTTGTATTCAGCCAGGGCACATGTTGTACTCAGCCAGGGCACATGTTGTACTCAGCCAGGGCACATGTTGTACTCAGCCAGGGCACATGTTGTACTCAGCCAGGGCACATGTTGTACTCAGCCAGGGCACATGTTGTACTCAGCCAGGGCACATGTTGTATTCAACCAGGGCACATGTTGTATTCAGCCAGGGCACATGTTGTATTCAGCCAGGGCACATGTTGTACTCAGCCAGGGCACATGTTGTACTCAGCCAGGGCACATGTTGTACTCAGCCAGGGCACATGTTGTACTCAGCCAGGGCACATGTTGTACTCAGCCAGGGCACATGTTGTACTCAGCCAGGGCACATGTTGTACTCAGCCAGGGCACATGTTGTACTCAGCCAGGGCACATGTTGTACTCAGCCAGGGCACATGTTGTATTCAGCCAGGGCACATGTTGTACTCAGATCGGGCACATGTTGTACTCAGCCAGGGCACATGTTGTACTCAGCCAGGGCACATGTTGTACTCAGCCAGGGCACATGTTGTATTCAGCCAGGGCACATGTTGTACTCAGCCAGGGCACATGTTGTACTCAGCCAGGGCACATGTTGTACTCAGCCAGGGCACATGTTGTACTCAGCCAGGGCACATGTTGTACTCAGCCAGGGCACATGTTGTACTCAGCCAGGGCACATGTTGTACTCAGCCAGGGCACATGTTGTACTCAGCCAGGGCACATGTTGTACTCAGCCAGGGCACATGTTGTACTCAGCCAGGGCACATGTTGTACTCAGCCAGGGCACATGTTGTACTCAGCCAGGGCACATGTTGTACTCAGCCAGGGCACATTTTTGTACTCAGCCAGGGCACATGTTGTACTCAGCCAGGGCACATGTTGTACTCAGCCAGGGCACATGTTGTACTCAGCCAGGGCACATGTTGTACTCAGCCAGGGCACATGTTGTACTCAGCCAGGGCACATGTTGTACTCAGCCAGGGCACATGTACTCAGCCAGGGCACATGTTGTACTCAGCCAGGGCACATGTTGTACTCAGCCAGGGCACATGTACTCAGCCAGGGCACATGTTGTACTCAGCCAGGGCACATGTTGTACTCAGCCAGGGCACATGTTGTACTCAGCCAGGGCACATGTTGTACTCAGCCAGGGCACATGTTGTACTCAGCCAGGGCACATGTTGTACTCAGCCAGGGCACATGTTGTACTCAGCCAGGGCACATGTTGTACTCAGCCAGGGCACATGTTGTACTCAGCCAGGGCACATGTTGTACTCAGCCAGGGCACATGTTGTACTCAGCCAGGGCACATGTTGTACTCAGCCAGGGCACATGTTGTACTCAGCCAGGGCACATGTTGTATTGCTGACAACACAACACTAATTTTTAGTGGTGTGTTTTCTCGGTGTTGAATCAAGGACAACCTTGACTCTACGTCTGCAGTCTTGAAGAAAGACCAGGAACTGAATTTTGGTGAATGTTCATAGAACGTAGGCCTGTACGTATTTGTAGTCCTACAAAAAAATTTAAGACTACTAATGCGAAAAGCCAATGAAGAGAAAGGAATAACTACCCTTAGTCTGTTATGTGTATCATAATGTGAATGGTAGTAATGTATTAGTTTATAATTCTGATAGGTTTCCTGTATACATTAAAGGTGTGTTTGTCGATGTGGTTTAAAAAGATCGATGATCAAACACTAGGACATATTTATTAAAAAACATTTTGGTCTTGGGACCTTGATCACTTCTAACACACAGAGGTTAAGGATGTCCTAGACTTTGCTCTCGTGTCTTTTAAAGCCAGTTTGTCGGTATCAGTTACCAAGGTATATAACACTTGTCGATGTCTTGGGCTCTGCACTTGAAGAGGTCCAGAAGGGGAAGCTATCCGGCCACCTTCTGTTCCTGGGTAAATTGAAGAGCGAGTTCTGTTGATCGAAGCTGCGTATGTTGAATCATCTTTGGAACATTACCAGAATATACTCCTTGTAACATGTCATGGTACAAGGGATAATGGACTGGAACTGTGCTGTTCCAGTGAGTGAACTACTCACTGCTAGCCCAAATCTTTGTTGAAAATAGCTGTCTTCGTATTTAAAAGTTAAAATTTAAGCAAAGGACAACACTCAAAAAGTCCTTCCAGAGAGGGAGAGAGAGACTGGTGTCACCGTTAATCTTCTACGTAAGAATGTGAATCAAGACAGTGATTATCTCACTGACTGGTGTCGCCCAGTCAGCTTACAGAACAAACTCTGGTTTGAATATTAGTCATTAAAATGTAACTGGCATGAGTTATTATAGATTTTGAATACATTTCAATAGCTGGTGTGAAAATGGCGTTAAACTCATTCGTCTTCCAGAAAAAATGTACGCTTAAAGTAACTGGTTTAAAATTTTAATGATTTGGTGATGAAGTAAGGTGATGAGGGTATTAAGCGATTTAGATAAAGAAAATCTGGATATCAAATTCGAGAGGAGGAGTATGGAAGAAGTGAATGTTTTCAGATATTTGGGAGTTGACATGTCAGCGGATGGATTTATGAAGGATAAGGTTAATCACGGAATTGATGAAGAGAAGGTGGTGAGTGGTGCGTTGAGGTGTCTGTGGAGACAAAAAAAGAAAACTATCCATGGAGGTAAAGAAGGGAATGTACGAGAGTATAGTGGTACCAACACTTTTATATGGGTGTGAAGCTTGGGTTGTAAATGCTGCAGCGAGGAGGCGGTTGGAGGCAGTGATGTCCTGTGCAAGGTGTAAATATTATGCAGAGAATTCGTATTGTGGAAATTAGGAGGAGGTTTGGAGTTACTAAAAGTATTAGAGGGCTGAAGAGGGGTTGTTGAGGTGATTTGGTCATTTAGAAAGAATGGAACAAAGAAGAAAGTAAGGTAAAGAAGGCGGGGTAGGGCTCGTCCTCGAAAACGTTGGAAGGAGGGGGGTAAAGGAGGATTTGTGGGCGAGGGGCTTGGACTTCCAGCAAACGTGCGTGAGTATGTTAGATATAAGTGTATGGAGATGTACGGTTTTAGGGACCTGACGAGCTGTTGGAGTGTGAGCAGAGTAATAATTTGTGAAGGGATTTAGGGAAACTGATTAACCGGACTAACTGATTAACTGCCAAGACAGTGATTATGTGTGAGTGATTATACACACACACACACATATATATATATATATATATATATATATATATATATATATATATATATATATATATATATATATATATATATATATATATATATATATGCAATAAGATCACAGTAAACAGGTGATTTCAGAATATGCAGAACAACCACTCTGAAAGAATAGAGAAATTCCAAGGGCTTTCGTGACTACTCACGTGAGTGAGTAGTCACGAAAGCCCTTGGAATTTCTCTATTCTTTCAGAGTGGTTGTTCTGCATATATATATATATATATATATATATATATATATATATATATATATATATATATATATATATATATATATATATATTATATATATATATGTCGTGCCGAATATGTAAAACTGGTCAATTAGCAAGAACTCATTTAAAACTAAGTCCTTTCTAAAATTTTCTCTTATACGTTTAAAGATACATTTTTTTCATTAATGTTGATGTAAAAATTTATAATTTTGCACCAAAAGGAACTTAGAAAACTTACCTAACCTTATTATAACAAGAACAATTTATTTTAGCCTAACCCAACTAAATATATTTTAGATTTGTTTACAATAATTTAATACTAAACAAACACAGTGAAATATATTTTTTTCGTTAGGTTCAGAATGATTTTGGCGAAATTATTGCATACACAAATTTTCACTTGTCCTATATGGCTAGATGAGCGTTGCTATTTAAGCCAAGATGGCAAGTTCTGCCTATTCGGCACGACATATATATATATATATATATATATATATATATATATATATATATATATATATATATATATATATATATATATATATATATATATATATATATATAATGTCCCGAATAGGTAAAACTGGTTAGTTAGAAAAAAGTAAAATTATGTCCTTTCCAAAATTTCCTCTTGTTCGTTTAACGATATATTTTTCATTAATATTAATGTAAAAATTAATAAGAAGATGACGGGTAGAGGGCAACCGCCCAGGGAGGTACTACCGTACTGTCCAGTGTGAGACGGAAGACGAATTGTTTTGATGATGGTAGGATTGCTGGTGTCTTTACTGTTTCATAAACATGCAAGATTTTAGGTACGTCTTGCTACTTTTCCTTATACCTAGGTCACACTACACATGCATGTACAAGTACATATTTACACACCCCTCTGGGTTTTCTTCCATTTTCTTACTATTTCTTGTTTATTTCCGCTTATCTCCATGGGGAAGTGGAACAGAATTCTTCCTCCATAAGCCATGCGTTTCGTAAGAGGTGACGAAAATGCTAGGAGCAAGGGGTTAGTAACGCCTTCTCCAGTATATATTACTAAATTTAAAAGGAGAAACTTTCGTTTTTTCTTTTTGGGCCACCCTGCCGCGGTGGGATACGGCCAGTTTGACAGTACATTATTATTATTATATATATATATATAAAATATATATAATATATATATATATATATATATATATATATATATATATATATATATATATATATATATATATATATATATATATATACGCATACACACACACACACATATACACATACACACACACACATGTACACACACACACACACATGTACACACACACACACATATACACACACACACATGCACACACACACACACGCACACACACAGACAAACAGACACAGACACAGACACAGACACAGACACAGACACACACACACACACACACACACACACACACACACACACACACACACACACACACAGTAAATCATTAATATAACTGTGGCTTGGCCAGGACTCGATCCTGCGTTCCCATACCCAACCCTGTGTGAATTGAACAACGTAAGCATCACTCTCTCCACAGGGCTAGGCATGGGAACGCAGGATCGAGTCCTGGCCAAGCCGCAGTTCTGTTAATGATACACATATACATTCATATACATCCTGTTATTGATTATGGATGACGTACCTTAAGGAGACCTACGTTAGGAAACCTGTCCCAGACCAGGAATCCCTCCTCTCCCGACACTCCATGCTTCTGTCCCTTGAGGATCCGTCCTGCCGTGGAGACCGTCACTCCCATGCCTGCACGAAACAAACGTTGTGTTAAATTATATGTTAGTGTCACGCACTTAAATCATAAAGATGAGTTGAGGACATTTTGCAGCAGGAAATATCTGGCTTCACCTTGGCAACAAGTCGAATATTTCATGTGGCTGATGATATGTTTGGTGAAGAACAAAGTCACCTTGGCTGCTAGTGTCGCACGAGTGTTCCAGAGCAAAGTTACCTTAACTGCTAGTGTTGCATGTGTGTACCAGAGCAAAGTTACCTTATTAACTGCTAGTGTCGCATGTGT
Organism: Cherax quadricarinatus; assembly: GCF_026875155.1. Taxonomy (NCBI): domain Eukaryota; kingdom Metazoa; phylum Arthropoda; class Malacostraca; order Decapoda; family Parastacidae; genus Cherax; species Cherax quadricarinatus. Next base: position 25,742,780 of record NC_069477.1, on the reverse strand, counting down.
GTACCAGAGCAAAGTTACCTTAACTGCTAGTGTCGCATGTGTGTACCAGAGCAAAGTTACCTTAACTGCTAGTGTTGCATGTGTGTACCAGAGCAAAGTCACCTTGACTGCTAGTGTTGCACGAGTGTTCCAGGGCAAAGTTACCTTAACTACTAGTGTTGCACGGGTGTTCCAGAGCAGTCACCTTGATTGCTAGTGTTGCACGGGTGTTCCAGAGCAAAGTTACCTTAACTGCTAGTGTTGCACGGGTGTTCCAGAGCAAAGTTACCTTAACTGCTAGTGTTGGCTGACTGTTCCAGGCCAAAGTTACCTTAACTGCTAGTGTTGCATGTGTGTTCCAGGGTAAAGTTACCTTAACTGCTAGTGTTGAATGACTGTTCCAGGGCAAAGTAATCGTGACTGCTAGTGTTGTATTCTCTTCTATTTCAGCTGCATCTCCCTTGCTTCACCTGCCTCTCCCTTGCTTCACCTGCCTCTCCCTTGCTTCACCTGCTTCTCCCTTGCTTCACCTGCTTCTCCCTTGCTTCACCTGCTTCTCCCTTGCTTCACCTGCTTCTCCCTTGCTTCACCTGCTTCTCCCTTGCTTCACCTGCTTCTCCCTTGCTTCACCTGCTTCTCCCTTGCTTCACCTGCTTCTCCCTTGCTTCACCTGCCTCTCCCTTGCTTCACCTGCCTCTCCCTTGCTTCACCTGCCTCTCCCTTGCTTCACCTGCCTCTCCCTTGCTTCACCTGCTTCTCCCTTGCTTCACCTGCTTCTCCCTTGCTTCACCTGCTTCTCCCTTGCTTCACCTGCTTCTCCCTTGCTTCACCTGCTTCTCCCTTGCTTCACCTGCTTCTCCCTTGCTTCACCTGCCTCTCCCTTGCTTCACCTGCCTCTCCCTTGCTTCACCTGCCTCTCCCTTGCTTCACCTGCCTCTCCCTTGCTTCACCTGCTTCTCCCTTGCTTCACCTGCCTCTCCCTTGCTTCACCTGCCTCTCCCTTGCTTCACCTGCCTCTCCCTTGCTTCACTTGCTTCTCCCTTGCTTCACCTGCTTCTCCCTTGCTTCGGGCTCTGTCCACTATAATCACTTTGATGATTGGTGGAGGCACCATTGGCCTGAGCACCCTGCCAGACATGACTGAGCACCCTGCCAGACATGACTGAGCACCCTGCCAGACATGACTGAGCACCCTGCCAGACATGACTGAGCACCCTGCCAGACATGACTGAGCCCCCTGCCAGACATGACTGAGCACCCTGCCAGACATGACTGAGCACCCTGCCAGACATGACTGAGCACCCTGCCAGACATGACTGAGCACCATGGTAGTATGCTACCATGGTAGTGGGTACCATTGTAGTGTGTTGCCATGGCAGGGTGCTGCGACGATAGTGTGGTACCATAGCAGTGGCTACCATGCTAGTGTGTTGCCATGGTAGTGTGCTGTCCTGGTAGTATGCTACTATGGTAGTGTTCTACCATGGTAGTGTTTTACTATGGTAGTGTGCTACTATGGTAGTGTGCTACCATGGTAGTGTGCTACCATGGTAGTGTGCTACCATGGTAGTGTGCTACCATGGTAGTATTCTACCATGATAGTTTGCTATCCTGGTAGTGTGCTACCATGGTAGTATGCTTCCATGATAATCTGTTACCATGGTAGTGTGGTGCTATGGTAGTGTGCTACTATGGTAGTGTACTCCCATGGTAGTACGCTACTTTCATAGTGTGCTATCATGGTAGTGTGCTACTCTGGTAGTGTGTTATCTTGGCAGTATGCAACCATGATAGTGTTCTACCATGAAAGTGTACTATGGTAGTGTGCTACCATAGTAGTGTGTTACCATGGTAGTGTGCTGCCATAGTGTGCTACTATGGCAGAGTGCTACTAAGGTAGTGTGCTACCATGGCAGTATTACTCTGGTAGTGTGCTACCATGGTAGTGTTACTTTGGTAGTGTGTTACCCTGGTGGTGTGTTGCCATGGTAGTATGCTACCATGATAGGGTTCTACCATGAAAATGTACTATGGTAGTGTGCTACCATGGTAGAGTATTACCATGGTAGTATGCTACCATAATAGTGTTCTACAATGAAAGTGTGTTACTATCGTAGTGTGCTACCATGGTAATGTGATACCATGGAAGTGTGCTACTATGGTAGTGTGCTACCATGTGTGCTATGGAATTTTGCTACCATGGTAGTGTGCTACTATGGTCGTGTGCTCCCAGAGCAGTGTGCTATTATAGTACTGTGCCACCATGGTAGTGTGCTACTATGGAAGTGTGCTACCATGGTAATATGCTACTATGGTAGTGTGCTATCATTTTAGTGTGCTACTATAGTAGTGTGCTATGGTAGTGTGCTACTATGGTAGTGTGCTATCATGGTAGTGTGCTATGGTAGTATACTACCATAGCGTGCTACTATGGAAGTGTGCTATTATAGTACTGTGCCACCATGGTAGTGTGCTACTATGGAAGTGTGCTACCATGGTAATATGCTACTATGGTAGTGTGCTACCATTTTAGTGTTACTGCAGTAGTGTGCTGCTATGGTAGTGTGCTATCATGGTAGTGTGCTACTATGGTAATATGCTCTCATGGTAGTATGCTATCATGGTAGTGTGCTACTATGGTAGTATACTACCATAGTAGTGTGCTATCATGGTAGTGTGCTATCATGGTAGTGTGCTACTATGGTAGTGTGCTACTATGGTAGTGTGCTACTATGGTAGTGTGCTACCATGATAGTATGCTACCATGATAGTATGCTACCATGGTAGTGTTCTACTATGGTAGTGTGCTTCTATGGTATGGTGCTACCATGGTAGTGTGCTCAACTATTTGCGGTTGCAGGGGTGGAGACTCAGCTCCTGGTCCTGCCTCTTCACTGATCTCTAATAGGTCCTCTGTCTCCCTGCCCCATGAGCTTCATCATACCTCCTCTTAAAACTATGTATGATACCTGTCGCCACTACATCACTTGCCAGACTATTCCATTTCCTAACAACTTTGTGGCTGAAGAAATAATTCTTAACATCCCTTTGACTCGTCTGAGTCTTTGTCTTCCAATTGTGACCCCTTGTTTCAGTGTCCCATCTCTGTTCACCTTATGTATTCCTTGTAGTATTTTGTATGTCATTATGATGTCTCCTCTAACCCTCCTGTCCTCCAGTTTCGTCAGGCCGATTTCCCTTATCTCTTTTTTCGTAGGACATATTCCTTAGCCTGATGTACAATGTGTAGAGAGTCCTGAACGATTCCTTGCAGAGGTATCGGAACGCTATTCTCAGGTTTGCCAGGCGTCCATATAATGCAGCAGTTATCTACTTGATGCGTGCTTCCGGAGACGTGCTCGGTATTATATTCACCCCAAGATCTTTCTCCTTGAGTGAGGTTTGAAGTCTTTGGCCACCTAGCCTATACTCTGTGATCTTCTTTGCCCTTCCCCGATCTTCATTTGGTGGGGTTATTAAATTCGATGAGCCAGTTGCTAGACCACGCGTCCAGCCTGTCCAGGTCTCTTTGTAGTCCTGCCTGATCCTCATCTGATTTAATTCTCCTCATTAACTTAGCATCATCTGAGAACAGTGACACTTCTGAGTCTATCCCTTCCATCATGTCATTCACATATACCAAAAATAGCACTGGTCCTAGGACTGATCCCTGTGGGACCCCGCTCGTCACAGGCGCCCACTGCGATACCTCATCACGTACCATGACTCGTTGTTGCCTCCCTGTCAAGTATTCTCTGGTCCAATGCAGTGCCCTTCCTGTCTTACGTGCCTGATACTCTAGCTTCTGCACTAATCTCTTGTGAGGAACTGTGTCGAAGGCCTCCTTGCAGTCCAAGAAAATACAGTCAACTCACCCCTCTCACGTGTCTTACTTCTGTTACCTCTTCATAAAACTCCAGAAGGTTTGTGACACAGGATTTGCCTTCCATGAATCTATGTTGGTTGTCGTTTATAATCTTGTTCCGTTTCAGGTGCTCCACCACTCTCCTCCTGATAATCTTCTCCATGACTTTGCATACAATACACGTCAGTGTATAGTATGCCGTTTTTCATACCTCAGGTAGTTGCCCGGGTTCAAGGGATGTGTTGAAAATTGTGGTTAGTGGAACATACAGTGTGTGTGCTCCCTCTCTAAGGACCCATGGAGAGATGTCCAGTCCCACCACCTTTGAGATATCAAGGTCACTTAGCTTCTTCACCTCCTCCTCAGTTGCATGTATTTCATCCAACACTTGTTGGTATATCCCTTGTTGGTGTCCCCCTCTGTTCTGTCTTCCCAGAGTCCTTTCAGTCTCCACTGTAAATACTGCCTTAAATCTCATGTTGAGCTCCTCACATACCTGTTGATCGTTTCTTTTAAGTTCCCCACCTTTCCTCAGCCTGATTACCTGGTCTTTGATTGGTCTCTTCCTCCTAATGTGGCTATACAGCAGTTTCAAGTCAAGACACATGTGCAAAATCTGGATATCTTTATTGTAGACGTTTCGCCATCCAGTGGCTTTATCAATACAGTATATAGTTCTACTGTCTTCCAATTATGTCCTGAAATCTGTATTGATAAAGCCACTGGATGGCGAAACGTCTACAATAAAGATATCCAGATGTTGCACATGTGTCTTAACTTTCATATTGTCGGTATTTTATACCTTTCTTGCACAGTTTCAGGTCAGACTTGACTTTCGATGCTATGTTGTTTTTGTACTGTTGCTGGGCCTCCCTTCTTGTGAGTGCTTACTCATTTCTTAATCTTCGACTAATCTCTATTTTCCTGGGTCCTTTGCCCTCTGTACTTTTTCCTTTCTCTATTGCACTTACCTTTTGCCTCCCTACACCTTTGAGTAAACCAGGGGCTCGTTCTGGTCTTCCCATTATATCTGCTGCCCTAAGGAACAAACCTTTCCTCTGTCTCCTTGTATTTTGTTGTTATGTAGTCATCTTTTCGTTTACTGACTTTCCTACTAATTCTCTTTCCCACCGAACCTCCTACAGGAAGTTTCCCATACCTGTGTAGTTCCCCCTTTTATAGTTTGGCTTTTCCCATTCTACTCCTGTTACCCTCTCCACTTGTAACTATGTATTCATAGCTCAGAACCACATGATCATTTGCTCCAAGGGGCCTTGGCCTTTCATATGTGATGTTCTCAATGTCCGAGCTACTCAGGGTGAACACGAGGTCCAGTCTTGCTGGTTCATCTCCCCCCCCCCCACTCTCTTGTAGTGTCTCGAATATGTTGATGCATGAGGTTTTCCAGTACCATGTCCATCATATCTCTCCATGGGAATGTGACTCCACGTTTTCTCAATCTCCCTGTGGTTGAAATCGCCCATAACCAGTAACTTTGCTCTTCTTGAGTGAGCTCTTCTGGCCATCTCAGCTATTGTGCCCACCACTGCTCTGTTGCTCTCTTCATACTCCTCTCTTGGCCTCCTGCAGTACTGTGGCAGGTTATACATCACTGCAATGACTACTTATGTCCCCCAGACTGAATTGTACCTATGTAATCCCTTTCTCCAATATCGTCCATTCCTTTCATGTCCTCAATTCCCCAATGGTTTTTAATGAGCAGTGCAACCCCTTCTCCCCCTCTGCTCCTATCTTTCCTCAGGATCCGATAACCAGGTGAGAAGACTACATCTGTTATTGTCTCAGCGAGTTTCATTTCTGTAACTGCTATGATGTCTGGGGACGTCTCACCGATTCTTTCATGCAACTTCTCACATTTATTCGTTATTCCATCTGCGTTCGTATACCAAACCTTCAACGTTTTATAAAACTGTGGTCTGGGAAGAATGGTAGGGTTGGGGGAGCAGAAACCCTGGTGGGGGCTTATGGTAGGTTGCTGTAGGGGTGGGGGTTTGTGATGAGGGGGGGTTGGGGATTGAGGAAACAGTGTGTGGGTTTTGGTTTAGATTGTTCAGTTGCACTGGGGCTGCCATGGTTGGATTCCTTCTGTAGGTGGTTCTGGAGGAGGTTGTGTTTACTCTTCAACCCGGATCTGGGTTCTCTTGTTCATCTCCGTCATTGCCTCTCGTTCCTTTCGTCTTTGTACCCTCTATTTGAGAACCTTTCTTCGTTTTTTCCTCTTGCAAACCACCCAATTCTCCGAAAATTTGTCAGCTGGGTCATGTCGTCCTCTCCTATTGCTTTCATGATACTATGGTTTTGTGCTACTATGGTAGTGTGCTACCATGGTAGTGTGCTATTATGGTAGTGTGCTACCATGGTTGTGTGCTATGGTAGTGTGCTACCATGGTAATGTTCTACTATGGTAGTGTGCTGTGGTAGTGTGCTGCCATAGTACTGTGCTACTGTGGAAGTGTACTACCATTATAGTGTGCTACCTCTATAGTATGCTACTATGGTAGTATTCTACCATAGTGTGGTACTGTGGTAGTATGCTACCATGCTAGTTTGTTACCATGATAGTGTGCTACCATGGAAGTGTCCTATGGTAGTATGCTACCATGGTAGTGTGCTACTATGGTGTGCTTGGTAGTGTGCTACCATGGTAGTGTGCTATGGTGTGCTATGGTAGTGTTACCATGGTAGTGTTACCATGGTAGTGTGCTACTATGGTAGTATTCTACCATAGTGTGGTATGGTAGTGTGTTACCATAGTAGTGTGCTACAATAGTAGTGTGCTACCATGGTAGTGTGCGACCATAGTAGTGTGCTACCATAGTGTGCTATGGAAGTGCGCTACTATGGTAGTGTGCTATCATAGTGTGTTTCTATGGTAGCGTGCTACTATGGTAGTGTGCTACCATGGTCGTGTGCTACCATGGTCGTGTGCTACCATGGTCGTGTGCTACCATGGTCGTGTGCTACCATGGTCGTGTGCTACCATGGTAGTGTGCTACCATGGTCGTGTGCTACCATGGTAGTGTGCTACCATGTCAAAACTGGACGAGAGTATAATGCTCTGTTTATTCCTTTGAGAGATTTTAATCACCGAAACGATACTCAAAATTCCGAGAAAGTTGCATCTAGTTGATCCATGGTTGAGCGAAACATTATCGAAACTGTGTCATAAAAAAATCTCATTGATTTCATTTTTAATACAAGTTTAGGGTTTTATAAACCGGGTAACCAATTTCACGGAATCCATTCATAAATGTTTAGTTGCTCACTCTTCAACATCACCTCGAGTCACAAATGCAATTGCCTCCACTCACTCCTATGTAACACCTTCACACAAACCTGTTGGATGTCGAAGCCCATCGCATATAAAACCTTTATCTCCCTCCCTCTTATCTTTTCTAATATGATTATTACCCTTCTCCCTCTCCAATACAGAGTTATACATCCTCCACCTCATCCTATTTTGCTCCACCCTCACTACATGTTGAAACCTCAGCAATAAGCTTTCTTCAACCCCCTTGGATAGTACTTTTAGTAATCTCCTACATCCTACTATTCTTCAAACGACGTATTCTCTGCATAATATTCACTTCAAACATAACGTCTCCACTGCCCCACCCTCATCCTCCTCGTTGCAGAATTTAAAAATAATGCTTCACACCAATAAAAAATCATTGATATGACAATTCTCTGATATATTTCCCTTGTTGCCTCCATGGATAACGTTCCATCTCCATAGATGCCTGAGTGAACCATCCACCTTTCACAGACCCATCTGCTGACAAGTCCATTACCAAATATCTGAACACGTTCACTTCCATCATATTCTCTCCTCCAATATGATATCCAATCTGTTAATACCTAATTTTTGGTTACCCTCATCACCTTGCTCTTCCCTAAGTTCACTTTTTATTTTCTTGTTTCACATACCCTCTCAAATCTGTCCACCAATCTTCGCAACTTCTTTTTGGAATCCCCTGAAAGCACCGTATCATCGGCAAAATGCAACTGTTACATCTCCCGGTTTGTGTTAGATTCTCAATATTATAATCCCTCACTTCTCAATACCATAGCATTCATTTCATTTAAATCCTCATCTATAAATATGATAAACAATCATGGTGACAACATGCATCCCTGTGTAACGCCTACTTTTGCTGGAAAATCTCACTATCCTCACAGAGAATCTTAACTGCCATTACGAACCTACCACTCATTCCATGCACTTGCAGCTTCACCCACATTTCTCACCTGTCCACTCTGTTGCATGACTTTCAACATTACCACTTCTTCCTTAGTTCTAACTCTCTCAGATACACCTAACTTAATCCCATTTATTTCTCCTCAATTACACTCTCCTACCAGCCTCAGCTTTGATTCGGTTAGAGCCAGGACACCCAACTTCCTTTCATTCATAAACATAGGCAGTCATCTCTATCATCTGCACTACATCCACGCTAATTTATACACCCAAATTTTTATATATATATATATAATTTATATGACCAAAGCTAAGACCTTTGCAACACAATTGTCCTCAAAGATTTGTTAAGTTATACCATGAATTAAGGAAAGATCCTGGACTTCACCTTACGAAAGCAGACAAACAAATGCGGTAGTAATTATGGAAAAGGTAGATTGCAGGGAAAAAATAAATATGAAATTAGAAGACAGAGAAATTCAGACGCCTCTTAAGGGAACTAAACCTGACGTCACTGAAGGACTCGGGGTGGTCTGATAATGTAGAAAATACTAAGAGTTATTGATAGGGCGCATTGAGGCAGATTTTTTATTTAAGATGGGAAACAGGAACACAAGGGCAAAGCTGGAAGTATTTCTTCAGAGTAGTCAGGAAGTGGAACAATCTGGAGAGTAATGTAGTGGAGGCAGGATCCATACACAGCTTTAAGAAAAGACACGATAAGGCTCTCGAAACCAGGAGAGAATATAACTAATAATGACCACGGAGGAAGCGGAGTCACGAGCTGAGACTCGACACAATATAGGTGAGGACACACACCCATAAAGAAATAATCTACTAACCAGTCTCACTGACGTGCATACCATGTAAGGCAGGAGAGACAATAAGCAGGATAATGATAGACTTCTTGTTTGTTAAACAGTAACCAGCACACGTAAGATGGTATATTTCATCACATAAACCTGTCGGTGTTCTATGACAAGGTAACAGAAGTGAAACACAGAGAGAAGGATGGGTGGATTGCATTTTCGTGGACTGCAAGTAGGCATTTGATTGTGTGCCTCGCAAGAGACTGGTTCATACGTTTGTGGTCCAGAATGGAGTAACAGGAAATTTAATTCTATGAATAATAGGGTATCTTAGGAGAAAGACGACAACAAAGACTGATTTTCAGGGACTAGATGTAGTGTAGCTAGGAGAGAGAGAGAGAGAGAGAGAGAGAGAGAGAGAGAGAGAGAGAGAGCCTAGCCCGTTACACATCACTTGCTGGAGTTCCCGCAAGCAAGTTGCTAGAAGTGAGACACCCTGAGCTACATAAGGTAACTTGACGTGGGCGAGAAGAAACAGGCGGGTTTTATCTCCACTGATATATTTACAAATGTACCGCTTGAGCAGGTCATTAACCTTCGGGGCAGAGTGATCATTTATGGTTCTGATTCTCCTGTACCTTAGCATGACTGTGTGGACATTAAGGACCTGTGCGTGAGTCGTAATTATTTCAGCTTGCTGAGAAATATACAGGCAACAATCTAGACTCACTCTTCTCCCTCAGCCAGGAGTCGATGTTTTCAGTCTTCTCGGAATTAGACTGAAGAAGCAATTGCCTGGTGAAACTTGTCCACAGTAAAGATTCTTAAATGCTACACAAGTGTCTCATTCCTCACCCTTCAGTGTTGTCCTAGCCAGATAATCTATCCAACACACACCTAAGAAGTCCTGTGCTCTCGGCTCACAAGAAACACCAAGACGGCCACAGTGAACGAGTAACAACATATTGCATCAGTTACATAAACTCACACTTAGTTATCACAAAACAAATATGTTACATCACACAAACAAATATTTGCAAATTATGTGCGGTGCTGCCTCTCCTAGCTAGCAGTGATCTCATGCTAGTGTGGTACTGCCTCTCCTAGCTAGCAGTGATCTCATGCTAGTGTGGTACTGCCTCTCCTAGCTAGCAGTAATCTCATGCTAGTGTGGTACTGCCTCTCTTGGCTAGCAGTGATGTCATGTTTGCTTAGCGGAGGCTGACCTCAAATCATGGATGAGGATGAAAGATGGTAGCTGGGTAGCTAGAGAGGGGAGTGCTGAAGATGTAGCGTGTCAGGGTCAATAGTAACTTGGCTGGTAGCACGGCAAAAGGATGGTTAATTTTTATTTATTTAGTAATTTGAGCATACATACAGTGCAGTGTGTGTCTGCCCTCGCTTAGCAGATTACAATGGGATAAGAGAACTATCATCTGTGGACTGGGGTAACGACGAGAACTATCAGTATGACAGTTTTCTAAACACTATACATGCTGCTCAAAGAACATATATCCTGCTTAGAGAAATGAGATGAACAATAGGCTCGAGAACGATAAATGATAATATATAATTGGAAAATCCGAGGGACTAGTCCGAAATCTGCACACGGTAATCACTCCTTACGAAAGCAAAAAGACTCTGAAGGTGGTGAAATATTTCCCCCAGTGAAAAACAGGGGTGCATGAGTACTCTAAGAGACAACACAGTAAATGTCAGGGGCCCAAGATTGTTAAACTGCCTCCCAGCATACATAAGGAGGATTATCAACAGACCCCTGGTTGTCTTCAAGAGGGAGTTGGACAGGCACTTAGTATCTGACCAGCCGGGATGTGATTCGTACATTGGTTTATGGGCGGCCTGCAGTAACAGCCTGGTTGACCAGACCCTGAGCCATATAGAGGCCTGGTCATGGACTGGGCCTCAGGGACGTTAACCCCGAATATCCTCCGGGACACTCCAAGTATAGAAAGGTATCTAGGTAATTGTTAAACCTTCTCGGGGCTCCCTCCATCGTGCCCTCTATTGGGGTAGATGGGAGGGCAAGTCCCATACCCAGGAGGGAGGATTTTTTTGTGTGTTACGTAAGACCCTGCTCGGCCGCACGCCAGGACGGGAGAATGCCGTGTTATATATTGTATTAGACAAAAATTGGATGCATTAGCACTGTACTTCTACACTATGATAGTTACACAGTGGGAACAAAGGTAACCAACTATGTTCTCTCATATTCCGTCACGCAGGATGGGGTTCATCGAAGATGTTGAAATATGCGAGTCTGTACTCACTTAGTTGTGGTTGCAGGGGTCGAGTCATAGCTCATGGCCCCGCCTCTTCACTGGCCGCTACTAGGTCACTCTCCCTGCACAATGAGCTTCATCATATCTCTGCTTAAAGCTATGTATGGATCCTGCCTCCACTACATCTCTTCCTAAACTATTCCACTCCCTGACTACTCTGTGATTGAAGAAATACTTCCTAACATCCATGTGATTCATCCGAGTCTTCAACTTCCAACTGTGTCCCCTTGTTGCCTTGTCCCATCTCTTGAACATCCTGTCTCTGTCCACCTTGTCAATTCCTCTCAGTATTTTATACGTCGTTATCATGTCCCCCTTATCTCTCCTGTCCTCCAGTGTCGTCAGGTTGATTTCCCTTAACCTCTCCTCGTAGGACATACCCCTTAGCTCTGGGACTAGTCTTGTTGCAAACCTATGCACTTTCTCAAGGTTCTTTACGTGCTTGGCTAGGTGTGGATTCGAAACTGGTGCCGCATACTCCAGTATGGGCCTAGTGTACACAGTGTACAGGGTCCTGAACGATTCCTTATTAAGATGGCAGAATGCTGTTCTTAGGTTTGCTAGGCGCCCATATGCTGCAGCACTCATTTGGTTGATGTGCTCCAAAGGAGATGTGCCTGGTGTTATACTCACCCCAAGATCTTTTTCCTTGAGTGAGGTTTGTAGTCTCTAGCCCCCTAGACTGTACTCCTTCTGCGGTCTTCTTTACCCTTCCCCAATCTTCATGACTTTGCACTTGGTGGGGTTGAACTCCAGGAGCCAATTGCTGGACCATACCTGCAGCCTGTCCAGATCCCTTTGTAGTTCTGCCTGGTCCTCTTCCGAGTGAATTCTTCTCATTAACTTCACATCATCTGCAAACAGGGACACTTCGGAGTTTATTCCTTCCGTCATGTCGTTCACAAATACCAGAAACAGCACTGGTCCTAGGACTGACCCCTGTGGGACCCCGCTGGTCACAGGCGCCCACTGACACCTCGCCACGTACCATGACTCGCTGTCTTTCTGAGAGCCATTTCTTGATCTATTGTAGTGCCTTCCCTGTTATCTCTGCTTGGTCCTCCAGCTCTTGCACTAATCTCTTGTGTGGAACTGTGTCAAACGCCTTCTTACAGTCCACGAAAATGCAATCTACCCACCCCTCTCTCTCTTGTCTTAATCCTGTCACCCTATCATATAACTCCAGTAGGTTTGTGACACAGGATTTCCCGTCCCTGAAACCGTGTTGGCTGGTAAGCTCATTCCTTTCTAGGTGTTCCATCACTCTTCTCTTGATAATCTTCTCCATGACTGCATACATGTCAGTGACACTGGTCTGTAGTTTAGTGCTTCATGTGTCTCATTTTTTAAAAATTAGGACTACATTTGCTGTCTTCCATACCTCAGGTAATCTTCTTGTTTCAATAGATGTGTTGAATATTGTTGTTAGGGGTGCACACAGCGCCTCTGCTCCCTCTCTCAGGACCCATGGAGAGATGTTATCCGGCTCGCTCAGCAGCCTCTTCACTTCTTCCTCGGTTGTATGTATTGTGTCCAACACTTGGTGGTGTACCCCACCTGTCCGTCTTTCTGGAGTCCCTTCTGTCTCCTCTGTGAACACTTCTTTGAGTTCCTTACATACTTTACGGTCGTTTCTTGTGATCTCTCCTCCTCCCTTCCTTAGCCTGATTACAACAGCTTCAGGTTAGATTTAGCTTTCACTGCTATGTCATTTTCATACTGCCATTGTGCTGGCAGACTCCAGTAAAAACAGTGAGCATATTCCAGCAGAGGTTCATCAGCTACTAGAACATAGCTTGAGTTGCTTTCACATGCAAATTAACTATCATCTAGAGAGCCAATCCCATACAGGAGAGAAATCCATTTTTTTTACCCTCTAGGATGCTGAAGGGAGAACGTTGAAGGTTAGTGACGAGGGATGGAGGAGAGAGAGTTGTTGTGAGTGGCCTCTCTCTCAAGGTTCTCCCAGTGTGCTGCTCTCTCTCGGTAAACAAAAAATAAACTCAATGACCGTAGAGTAACTATCATCTTGTGTATGCTCCCTTAACCAACTATCCAACTGTTAGTGTAATTAACTACATGAGCAAGATACTGAGTTATTCCAAGTTAAACTATGTTACCTTCACATTATGAACGTGGCCTATATAAAAGCTTACATAAGAGAAAGTGAGTTACCAGGCCGGGAAGGCAACTGAGCTGAGTGACCTTTATCTGGTAATTCACATGTAACAATATTATACAGTGAGAGGAGAGGGTTTCACGAAGCCGAGTCTACCCAAGAACACAGTAACCAGGAACACTCTCACCAATGTTGTAAGGTGACGCAGCTAACATTATATTACCTGCATTGTAAAGTGAGGCATCAGACATCATAACTCTATCGTGACAAGATGAGGCAGCAAACAAAATCATATCACCAGCAGATCAAGGTGAGGCAACAAACCACAAAGACTATACCTGGAGTGTGTTCTGGGGGTCAACACCCCTGCGGTCAGGTCCATTACCAGACCTTGCAGCCTACAGTAACCAGGCTGTTACTGTAGGCCGCATGTAACTCAGCGTATGAACCACAGCCCGGCTGGTCAGGTACTGACTTTAGGTGCCTATCCAGCTCCCCCTTGAAGACAGCTAGGGGTCTGCTGGTAATCCCTCTTATGGATGCTGGGAGGCAGTTGAACAGCCTTGGTCACCTGACACTTAATGTGTTATTTTGTATTGCACTCATGACGCCCCTGCTTTTCATCGGTGGGATGTTGCACCGCCTGCAGTCTCTCTTGCCTTCAAAGAGTGATTTCCATGTACAGATTTGGGATTAGTCCTTCAAAAATTTTCCAGGTGTGTATTATGATGTATGTGTCTCGCCTGCATTCCAAGGAGTACATTGAGGTACTTTATTTTACTTATATGTGGAGTGAAAGTTCTCTATGTTCTCCAGGTCTGCAATTTCGCCTGCCTTGAACAGAACCGTTAGTGCACTTCAATATTCTAAGCTAGATTGAACAAGTGATTTAGAGAAAATTATCACTGGCTTGACATCCCTAGATGTGATGGAAACATTGTGATCTTTGAAGGTGATATTCTCTGACATTATCACTCCCAGGTCCTTCAGAAAATATGGAATTAACCAGATTTTGAGTCTGAGGCATAAAAAAATAATTCAGACTTTCGACTCTTAGTCTGATTAGCAGCTCATTAAATGCTGAGTCATATTGAGACTTCACTATCTCACTCATTTTTTTGCTGTCATCTGTGTAATTCCCATCTCTTAAGCAGGGATGTGACTTTTGTCCAAGATTTGGCGTAATAAAATATATATTATGGTTTTCTTTCAATTTCATTTATTGCTTTAAGTTCTCTCTGTGTTTCTTGCCTCCTGTATGATTTAAGCTTAAATTTTCTATTTTCTATTTCTTTGACCAGTGCCTCCTGTGTTCTCGAGTGACCTTTTTGAGAAGCATTCTGAATCTTTGCCTTCGCCTATTGAGGGATCGTCTCTCTTTCTAGTTTACATCTTCTTTTCTTTTGTCTTAGGGGAATGTGCTTTGAGCTACAGAGTTCTCTGTAGGCACAGGTGTGTATCAGAGTTGTTTAGAATATCTTCTCAGCATGTTTCATTTATTACATTGTTAATTTAATCCTACTGGATTCTTTTGTTACTGAAGTTGAATTTGGTGAAGGCGCCCTCATAAGTGATCTCATTTTCCTGGACAGGTGAGGTGTGCAGTAAGGAAGAGGCTGCACGTAATCACGTTATCGATGATACACATGCAGCTGCTGCTATCAATGATACATGCAGCTGCTGCTATCAATGATACATGCAGCTGCTGCTATCAATGATACACATGCAGCTGCTATCGATAATACACATGCAGCTGCTGCTATCAATGATACACATGCAGCTGCTGCTATCAATGATACACATGCAGCTGCTTCTATCAATGATACACATGCAGCTGCTTCTATCAATGATACACATGCAGCTGCTGCTATCAATAACACATGCAGCTGCTATCGATGATACACATGCAGCTGCTATCAATGATACACATGCAGCTGATGCTATCAATGATACACATGCAGCTGCTGCTATCAACGATACAAATGCAGCTGCTGCTATCAATGATACACATGCAGCTGCTGCTATCAATGATACACATGTAGCTGCTATCAATGATACACATGCAGCTGCTGCTATCAATGATACACATGCAGCTGCTGCTATCAATGATACACATGCAGCTGCTGCTATCAATGATACACATGCAGCTGCTGCTATCAATGATACACATGCAGCTGCTGCTATCAATGATACACATGCAGCTGCTGCTATCGATAATACTCATGCAGCTGCTGCTATCAATGTTACACATGCAGCTGCTGCTATCAATGACACACATGCAGCTGCTGCTATCAATGATACACATGCAGCTGCTGCTATCAATGATACACATGCAGCTGCTGCTATCAATGACACATGCAGCTGCTGCTATCAATGATACACATGCAGCTGCTGCTATCGATAATACACATGCAGCTGCTGCTATCAATGACACACATGCAGCTGCTGCTATCAATGACACACATGCAGCTGCTATCAATGATACGCATGCAGCTGCTGCTATCGATGATACACATGCAGCTATTGCTATCAGTGATACACATGCAGCTGTTGCTATGATACACATGCAGCTGTTGCTATGATACACATGCAGCTGCTGCTATGATACACATGCAGCTGTTGCTATGATACACATGCAGCTGTTGCTATGATACACATGCAGCTGCTGCTATGATACACATGCAGCTGCTGCCTCTCAAACTGAATAATACTGAAGAGCTTCACCACTGGAAGACTGACACAAGTTCACGGAGGTGACACAAAACATAACTAGATGTGGTAAATCCTGTGAATGAAGCTAGAAAACCTGAACTGTTAACAGGTGGGAGAGGACACTAGGGAAGTCTCAGGGTTACAATGGAAGTGTGGAGGTGGTATTAGGGAAGTGTCGGGGGTTACAATGGGAGTGTGGGGGTGGTATTAGGGAAGTGTCAGGGGTTACAATGGGAGTGTGGGGGTGGTATTAGGGAAGTGTCGGGGTTATATGGAAGTGTGGGGGTGGTATTAGGGAAGTGTCAGGGGTTACAATGGAAGTGTGGGGGTGGTATTAGGGAAGTGTCGGTAGTCAGTAAATGTGGGGCTGATAGTGCTGTCCTGGTAGACAGTAATGGTGACGCTGGAGGTGCTGTCCTGGGAGACAGTAATGGTGAGGATGGAGGTGCTGTCCTGGGAGACAGTAATAGTGAGGATGGAGGTGCTGTCCAGGTAGTCAGTAAATGTATGCATGAAGGAATGCATATAAATGACCTCGAGGGAAACAGGAGCTGTAGTGGGGAAACAAGTGTAGTCAAGGACAAGATAAAACCAATATTACAAACTAGTAATACCACAGGAGATAGCAAACAAGGGGACTCCACTAGCAATGGTGAGGATATATTACCAAAAACAACTGGTGAAAGCTCCATTGTTAGTACTAGTGAGGATAGGAATGAGACAGGGAAACATGCACCAACAGGGAATACAGTCACAGAAACCCAAGGCAAACGGAAACCAAGCCTGTGCACATACTATGCACTTGGTATCTGCAGGCATGGGAAATCTGGAAAAACAGATGGGACGTGCAACTTTGACCATCCAGAAAATGCCGTACCCATATGACAACAGGAAAATGCAAACTCCTTTCCTGTAATGTGTCCCTCTTCAGTACAGGAAAGACTTATAACTTAAATTGCCAGGCACACCATCTAAAGGGGACAAAAAGATACAAAACATCCAGGCCATGGGAAAACCTGGGTAGCCACAGCCACTCAAGAGGGAGAGGTTTTTTAGTGCCAGGAAGGAAAAAAAACTGGCAGGAAATGGTGGAAATCGTACGCCAAATCCAGTCATTCCTGGAGTGGAACCACAGTCGATGGACTCCACTCCAAACCAACAGATACAGATTGTAATCCTTATAGAGAATAAACTTTGAATTTGAATTTGAATTTAATGCCGGAAAAAAAGTCCCCCCAATACCACCAGTCCTATGACATTCTTCTTTGCAAATATACAGGGTCTAAAGCCAGCAACAAACAAAATACCTTTCATCCGTGGACTGCTTGCAGAGGCAAATGCAATGTTCGCGGCTTTCACAGAGACCCACATAAAGGACCACTTGGACAACGAAATATGGATCCCAGGTTACAACCCATACAGATGCGACAGAGTGAACAGGCAAAAGGGGGGTATTGGAATGTATATCGCAGAGTCACCTGTTTGCACAGAACTGCTTAATGCCTCAAATGATGTAGTGGAAGTTTTAGCAGTAAAGATCGAGAACCAAAACCTAGTCATTGTGGTAGTCTACAAGCCTCGGGATGCTACGTCCCAGCAATTCCAGGAACAGCTGTTAAAAATTGACCACTGTCTGGAAAATCTGCCAGCTCCTGCACCCAACTAGTCATAAGTTGGCCTGTGATGCTCCAATACTGAAACTATGTATTGTGCCAAAACAAAAGCATTCACATTGCTAAACTCACAAACTAGTATTTAGTCACTTAGCCATAATACCAACTTACCTCATAATTTGTAATATTTTAAAGTTAAGAATTAATCTAAGTCTGCCCGAAATGCCTAGCCATGCTAGGCGTTCTAGTGGCACCCTCTGTAATTAGTATTTTACTACATGTAAACCAAACAATAACCAAATTCTGTAAACTCAGCATTGCAATCCTTATAGAGAATAAACTTTGAATTTAAATTTGAAACATCTTGCTCCTGGGGGATTTCAACTTAAAGCATCTAAAATGGAGGAATATAGCAAATAATGTTGTTGCAGTGATAACACCAGGAGGCAGCTCTGACGAGAACTCCCACACACACACACACACACACACACACACACACACACACACACACACACACACACACGAGCTTTTAAATCTCTGCACAAAATTCAACTTAAACCAGCAAATAATAGAGCCTACTTGACTGGAAAATACACTAGACCTCATCTTCACTAACAATGATGATCTGATACAAAATGTCACCTTATCAAAAACAATATACTCAGATCAAAATATAATCGAGGTTCAGACATGTATGCGTGGAGCCCCAGACCGACAAAATGAGATTAGTCACGAGGGAGCCTTCACGAAACTCAACTTCAATAACAAGAACATAAAGTGGGACCAAGTAAACCAAGTCCTAAACGACATAAGCTGGGAAGATAGACTAAGCAACACAGACCCCAACTTATGCCTAGAACAGATTAACTCAGTGGCGCTCGATGTATGCTCAAGGCTTATTCCTTTAAGAAAAAGGAGGAGTAGATGTAAAATAGAAAGAGACAGGCGCTCCCTTTACAGGCGACGAAAAAGAATAACAGAGCGGCTAAAAGAGGCCAATATATCTGAAATGCGTAGGGAGTCACTGGCCAGAGAAATAGCAAACATCGAACTTAAGCTAAAGGAATCTTATAGGAGTAAGGAATCGCGGGAAGAACTAAAAGCCATAAATGAAATCGAAAGAAACCCAAAGTATTTCTTTTCCTATGCCAAATCAAAGTCGAGAACAACATCCAGTATTGGGCCCCTACTTAAACAAGATGGGTCTTACACAGATGACAGCAAGGAAATGAGTGAGCTACTCAAGTCCCAATATGACTCAGTTTTTAGCAAGCCGCTAACCAGACAGAGTCGACGATCAAAATGAATTTTTTATGAGAGAGCCACAGAATTTGGTTAACACAAGCCTATCTGATGTTATCCTGACACCAAATGACTTCGAACAGGCGATAAATGACATGCCCATGCACTCTGCCCCAGGGCCAGACTCATGGAACTCCGTGTTCATCAAGAACTGCAAGAAGCCCCTATCACGAGGTGGGTGGTATTAGGGAAGTGTCGGGGGTTACAATGGAAGTGTGGGGGTGGTATTAGGAAAGTGTCGGGGGTTACAATGAAAGTGTGGGGGTGGTATTTGGGAATTGTCGGGGGTTACAATGGAAGTGCCGGGGATTACAATGGAAGTATATAGGTGGTATTAGGGAAGTGTTGGGAGGGGCTGGAAGGGGTACTAGAGAAATGTGGGAAGTGCTAGGAAAGTGTGGAAGGGGGACTTGGGAAGTGTGGAGATACTAGTAAAGTGTGGGTGTAGTACCAGAGAAGTGTAGTGGAACTAGGGTAGTGGGGTTGTACTAGGTAAGTGTGGGTGTGGTACTAGGGAAGTGTGGGAATACAAGGAAAGTGTGGGGTACTAGGGAAGTGTGGGTGGGGTACTGGTGTAGTGTGGGAAAGGGTACTAGGGAAGTGTGGGTGAGGTACTAATCAGTACTACTCCAGTAGTCTCCTACATCGTACTACTCCACCAGTAGTCTTCTATCAGTACTACTGCAAAGGTAGTCTCCTATTATCAATGCTACTCCTCTAGTAGTCTCCTACTATCAGCACTACTCCACCAGTAGTCTCCTACTATCAGCACTACTCCACCAGTAGTCTCCTACTATCAGCACTACTCCACAGTAGTCTCCTACTATCAGCACTACTCCACCAGTAGTCTCCTACTATCAGCACTACTCCACCAGTAGTCTCCTACTATCAGCACTACTCCACCAGTAGTCTCCTACTATCAGCACTACTCCACCAGTAGTCTCCTACTATCAAACACTACTCCACCCGTAGTCTCCTACTATCAGCACTACTCCACCTGTAGTCTCCTACTATCAGCACTACTCCACCAGTAGTCTCCTACTATCAGCACTACTCCACCAGTAGTCTCCTACTATCAGCACTACTCCACCAGTAGTCTCCTACTATCAGCACTACTCCACCAGTAGTCTCCTACTATCAGCACTACTCCACCAGTAGTCTCCTACTATCAGCACTACTCCACCAGTAGTCTCCTACTATCAGTACTACTCCACCAGTAGTCTCCTACTATCAGTACTACTCCACCAGTAGTCTCCTACTATCAGTACTACTCACCAGTAGTCTCCTACTATCAGTACTACTCCACCAGTAGTCTCCTACTATCAGTACTACTCCACCAGTAGTCTCCTACTATCAGTACTACTCCACCAGTAGTCTCCTACTATCAGTACTACTCCACCAGTAGTCTCCTACTATCAGTACTACTCCACCAGTAGTCTCCTACTATCAGTACTACTCCACCAGTAGTCTCCTACTATCAGTACTTCTCCACCAGTAGTCTCCTACTATCAGTACTACTCCACCAGTAGTTTCCTACTATCAGTACTACTCCACCAGTAGTCTCCTACTATCAGTACTACTCCACCAGTAGTCTCCTACTATCAGTACTACTCCACCAGTAGTCTCCTACTATGAGTACTACTCCACCAGTAGTCTCCTACTATCAGTACTACTCCACCAGTAGTCTCCTACTATCAGTACTACTCCACCAGTAGTCTCCTACTATCAGTTAACTCCCACCAGTAGTCTCCTACTATCAGTACTACTCCACCAGTAGTCTCCTACTATCAGTACTACTCCACCAGTAGTCTCCTACTATCAGTACTACTCCACCAGTAGTCTCCTACTATCAGTACTACTCCACCAGTAGTCTCCTACTATCAGCACTACTCCACCAGTAGTCTCCTACTATCAGTACTACTCCACCAGTAGTCTCCTACTATCAGCACTACTCCACCAGTAGCCTCCTACTATCAGCACTACTCCACCAGTCGTCTCCATGGCACCCTCTATGGCAGCCTTCACGGCAGTCACCTCGGCAACTTCCATGTCAGCCCTCATGACTGCTTCAATGGCAGCCACACTGGTGGCCTTCATGGCAGCCTTCATGGCAGCCTTCATGGCAGCCTTCATGGAAGCCTCTATGGCAGAATACAAGGTAGCCTTCATAACAGGTACCTTGACAGAATTCGTGACATCCTCCAAGGAAGTCTTCACGGCAGCCACCTTGGCAGCCTCCATGGCAGCCTTCTTGGCAGCCTCCATGGCAACCTCCATGGCGGTCTTCATGGCAGGCACCTTGGCAGCCTACATGGCAAAAACCATGATAGCCTCAATGGAAGCCACCTTGGCAGCCTCCATGGCAGCAGTCACAATGGTGGCCTCCATGACAGCCTTCATGGCAGTCTTCCTGGCAGCCTCCATGGCAGCCTCCATGGCAGCCTTCATGGCAGCCTCCATGGCAGCCTCCACGGCAGCCTTCATGGCAGTCTTCTTGGCAGCCTCCATGGCAGCCTCCATGTCTCCGTGCAGACAACAATGAGGGTAAGGTTGGAAGGTCCCACAAAGCTAGGAGAGGGTAACTCCAGCCACAGCCAGGTATGAGGGACAGAGATGAAAGTCGGTCCTGGCAACTACAAAGAGATGTGTTCATATAGGTGAGTACACATATTACACAGCCGTCACAGGATAGAACTAAATCGTCATTTCCTTGACGTGACGAACAACCTCTATGACAATTTACCGTTTCTTTTGTTCTTTCTTTTGTGCTCAAAGCTCTTACTTGCTACCATCTATCTTTAACAAGGACCTCACACACAAGTTCATACTTGTGACTGTATATGACCTGTATTAATGTAACATAGGAACAGATGAGCACTACAAGTCTACTGGCCTAGAATGAGAAAATTAATGTTTGTATTTTTTAACCCTGAGGGTTCGTAACCCTGAGGGTTCGTAACCCTGAGGGTTCGTAACCCAGAGAGTTGGTAACCCAGAGGGTTGGTTACCCAGAGGGTTGGTTACCCAGAGGGTTGGTAACCCAGAGGGTTGGTTACCCAGAGGGTTGGTTACCCAGAGCGTTGGTTACCCAGAGGGTTGGTTACCCAGAGGGTTGGTTACCCAGAGGGTTGGTAACCCAGAGGGTTGGTTACCCAGAGGGTTGGTTACCCAGAGGGTTGGTTACCCAGAGGGTTGGTTACCCAGAGGGTTGGTTACCCAGAGGGTTGGTAACCCAGAGGGCTGGTTACCCAGAGGGTTGGTTACCCAGAGGGTTGGTAACCCAGAGGGTTGGTAACCCAGAGGGTTGGTAACCCAGAGGGTTGGTAACCCAGAGGGTTGGTAACCCAGAGGGTTGGTTACCCAGAGGGTTGGTTACCCAGAGGGTTGGTAACCCAGAGGGTTGGTAACCCAGAGGGTTGGTTACCCAGAGGGTTGGTTACCCAGAGGGTTGGTTACCCAGAGGGTTGGTTACCCAGAGGGTTGGTAACCCAGAGGGTTGGTTACCCAGAGGGTTGGTAACCCAGAGGGTTGGTTACCCAGAGGGTTGGTAACCCAGAGGGTTGGCAATATAAACACAAATGCAGTATAATGTGATCCTTTATTGACTACGTTTCGCCCACACAGTGGGCTTTTTCAAGTCACAAACAGAACTACCTGGGGTGGAAGGAACGCGAGTATTTATAGTCCGGCTGAGGTCAGGTGAAGAATGCTGCATCTGATGATGTACCGAGTTGGGTTGTAGAGTCTAAAAACTTGGGTAGCTTGGAAAGGAGACTGGACAAGTTTGTGAGCAGACCTTCTACAGTGTTCTTATGTGGGATAGCGATGAAGAAGTTTCTTGGCAAGTGGTTCAGCTATGTTATAGAAGCCACTATTCTGGTTGAAGTTGTCGGATATAGAAATAAGTGATGATTCCAGGATTCTTCGGTATTGAGTGTTGTCTTCTGTGGCGATAAGTCTTGAGTTTCTGTAGTTTATCAAGTGGTTGTGTGAATTACGGTGTTGTACGCAGGCATTCCTTGTGTCGTCAGACCTGCTTGCGTATTGGTGTTCTGAAATACGTGTTTGGAGGTCCCTGATGTTTCGCCCACGTATAACTTGTTGCAGTCATTACAAGGGATTATGTATACCCCTGCAGAGGATGGAGGCTTGTCCTGCCTACTACTGGTGATGTCCTTGATGGTCGTGGTTGTGGAGGTAGATACTTGGAATGATGTTTTGGCAAAGATGTTGGAAACATGTTTGGTAATGGAGTTGGTGGGAAGGACTATGTATCTCTTCTCGCAGTGTCTTCTCTGGGTGTGTTGAAGATGTTTAGTGCTCGCCGTCTGCAGTCTCTGATGAAGTGACGAGGATAGTGGAGTTTGGAAAATACCTGTTCAATTATAGTGCATTCTTCCTCAAGGAACTCGTTGCTGCAGATTCTGAGTGCACGCAGGAAGAAGCCTATAATTACACCACGTTTGGTTTTGGTGTCGTGGTGAGAGTAGAAGTGGAGAAGATCGTTTTGGTTTGGTGGGTTTTCGATAGACTTTAAAACGAAGTTCGTGGTCAGCTTTGCAGAGTAGAACATCAAGGAAAGGAAGAGTGTTGTCGACCTCTTCTTCAAGTGTGAACTGGATTGAAGGCTCGACCTGGTTGAGCTTGTCTTGGAGAGCTTGAACGTTGAAGCGTTTAGGAGTTATGAGGAGAATGTCTGTCAACATAAACGGAGCCAGGTGACAGACGAAGGAATAATGGTGGAGAAACGTTCGGCTTCTAGATGTTCCATGTATAGGACTGCACTGAGTGGCGAACCCATGGGTAGTCCAAAAGTCTGCTGAAAGAGGTGATTTTCAAAAGAGAAACACGTAAAGCCAACACATAGTTCAACCAGGTCGATGAAGTCGCTGGCTGGAATGGGAAGATCAAGTGAATCGTCAATTTTCTTGCGCAAGAGATCGATGGCTTGTTTAGTAGGTACTTTAGTGAATAGGGAAGTCACGTCAAGGCTGGAAAGTTTCTTGTTCCTGATGTTGATGTTGCGAATGCGATTGAGAAGATCACCTGAGTGTTTGAGATGTGCTGGACTGATAGTGCCCAAGAGTTTCGAGAGGTGTTTGGCGAGAATTCCTGAGAGCTTGTGGGGAGCACTGCCTATTCCCGAGGATATGGGCCTCAGTGGGATACCAGGCTTGTGAGTCTTTGGCAGGCCGTACATTCTGGCAGGTCTGGGGTTGCTGGGCATGGTGTGCAGAAGTTTCTTCCCTTGTTCTGAGCTCCTCAGAATGCGGCGAGTCCTTTGAAGAAAAGTTTTAGTAAGGTTGTCCACTTGGTTAGTTGTGAGAGGTTTGTAGGTATCTGGGTCATTAAGTAGATTGAGCATTTTGTTCCTGTAATCGTCAGTGTTCATGATAACAACACCACCTCCTTTATCAGCGGTGGTGACCCTGATGTCGTGTCTTCTGCTAAACCTTTGAGTGCATTGATGTAACGTCGGGGTATGACTGGGGAGCTGCGTGTTGAGATGGCTGCTGAGATGATGCCTTGAAGATAGCCTTTTTGGAAGTCGGAGTCATTGTGTCTGTAGTTTTTGGCGATGAAATTGAGGTCTTGTTTTGGTTTCGTAATTCCTGTTGCGAATTTGAGGCCTAAGCTGAGGGCTTCAGTTTCTGTGGTTGACAGTGGACGAGATGAAAGATTTTGAATAATTTCAGGTCTTCCTAAACTTTTCCAATTACTATTATCGCAGAGTGTTTGTAGTTTCCTAGTAAGTCTGAGGGTTGTTTACCCAGAGGGTTGGTTACCCAGAGGGTTGGTAACCCAGCGTAACCCAGTCAGGATGTCATCAAATTGTCTCATATCCATTGGGTTTTTTAGTCCTCTCCCTCAGGATGCGATCCACACAAGTCGCCTGGCACCCAGGTACCTAACTATTGCTAGGTGAACAAAGGCAGCAGGTGTAAAGAAACATGCCCAGGATTTTCGTTTTTTCCAGGACCAAACCCGAGCCCAGAACCACGAGCCACGAGCATTACAGTATAACATTCCTACGAGTGGGGCTCAATGTACTGCTACTGTACAACAGTGCTCTGAGTGGGGCTCAATGTACTGCTACTGTACAACAGTGCTCTGAGTGGGGCTCAATGTACTGCTACTGTACAACAGTGCTCTGATTGGGGCTCAATGTACTGCTACTGTACAACAGTGCTTCGAGTGGGTCTCAATGTACTGCTACTGTACAACAGTGCTCTGAGTGGGGCTCAATGTACTGCTACTGTACAACAGTGCTCTGAGTGGGGCTCAATGTACTGCTACTGTACAACAGTGCTCTGAGTGGGGCTCAATGTACTGCTACTGTACAACAGTGCTCTGAGTGGGTCTCAATGTACTGCTACTGTACAACAGTGCTCTGAGTGGGCCTCAATGTACTGCTACTGTACAACAGTGCTCTCAGTGGGGTTCAATGTACTGCTACTGTACAACAGTGCTCTGAGTGGGGCTCAATGTACTGCTACTGTACAACAGTGCTCTGAGTGAGGCTCAATGTACTGCTACTGTACAAGAGTGCTCTGAGTGGGGCTCAATGTACTGCTACTGTACAACAGTGCTCTGAGTGGGGCTCAATGTACTGCTACTGTACAACAGTGCTTCGAGTGGGGCTCAATGTACTGCTACTGTACAACAGTGCTCTGAGTGGGCCTCAATGTACTGCTACTGTAACAACAGTGCTCTGAGTGGGCTCAATGTACTGCTACTGTACAACAGTGCTTCGAGTGGGGCTCAATGTACTGCTACTGTACAACAGTGCTCTGAGTGGGCCTCAATGTACTGCTACTGTACAACAGTGCACTGAGTGGGGCTCAATGTACTGCTACTGTACAACAGTGCTCTGAGTGGGGCTCAATGTACTGCTACTGTACAACAGTGCTCTGAGTGGGGCTCAATGTACTGCTACTGTACAACAGTGCTCTGAGTGGGGCTCAATGTACTGCTACTGTACAACAGTGCTCTCAGTGGGGCTCAATGTACTGCTACTGTACAACAGTGCTCTCAGTGGGGCTCAATGTACTGCTACTGTACAACAGTGCTCTCAGTGGGCTCAATGTACTGCTACTGTACAACAGTGCTCTCAGTGGGGCTCAATGTACTGCTACTGTACAACAGTGCTCTCAGTGGGGCTTCATCATTTCCCTCACCAAGATTCAGGAACACATCCCGGAACTTATTATTAAGCTCCAGGGACTCAATTATCACACTAAAGAGTCGACCAAACTGTTAAGCAAGATCGGCGTCTTGCAAATCCTCGTTAAAACTCTTGAATTAAGTTCTGCACATCAATGTCTGCCCATCAAGTTCTGCTCATCAATTTCAGGCCATCAAGTTCAACTCATCAATTTCTGCCCATCAAGTTCTGCCCATCAAGTTCTGCCCATCAATTTCTGCCCATCAAGTTCTGCCCATCAAGTTCTGCCCATCAAGTTCTGCCCATCAAGTTCTGCCCATCAAGTTCTGCCCATCAAGTTCTGCCCATCAAGTTCTGCCCATCAAGTTCTGCCCATCAAGTTCTGCCCATCAAGTTCTGCCCATCAAGTTCTGCCCATCAAGTTCTGCCCATCAAGTTCTGCTCTTCAAGTTCTGCTCTTCAAGTTCTGCTCATCAAGTTCTGCTCATCAAGTTCTGCTCATCAAGTTCTGCCCATCAAGTTCTGCCCATCAAGTTCTGCCCATCAAATTCTGCTCATCAAGTTCTGCTCATCAAGTTCTGCCCATCAAATTCTGCTCATCAAGTTCTGCTCATCAAGTTCTGCCCATCAAGTTCTGCCCATCAAGTTCTGCCCATAAAGTTCTGCCCATCAAGTTCTGCCCATCAAGTTCTGCCCATCAAGTTCTGCCCATCAAATTCTGCCCATCAAGTTCTGTTCATCAAGTTCTGCCCATCAAGTTCTGCTCATCAAGTTCTGCTCATCAAGTTCTGCTCATCAAGTTCTGCCCATCAAGTTCTGCCCATCAAGTTCTGCCCATCAAGTTCTGCTCATCAAGTTCTGCCCATCAAGTTCTGCCCATCAAGTTCTGCTCATCAAGTTCTGCCCATCAAGTTCTGCCCATCAAGTTCTGCCCATCAAGTTCTGCCCATCAAGTTCTGCCCATCAAGTTCTGCCCATCAAGTTCTGCCCATCAAGTTCTGCCCATCAACTTCTGCAAATCAACTTCTGCCCATCAACTTCTGCCCATCAACTTCTGCCCATCAAGTTCTGCTCATCAAGTTCTGCCCATCAAGTTCTGCCCATCAAGTTCTGCCCATCAAGTTCTGCCCATCAAGTTCTGCCCATCAAGTTCTGCTCATCAAGTTCTGCCCATCAAGTTCTGCCCATCAAGTTCTGCCCATCAAGTTCTGCCCATCAAGTTCTGCCCATCAAGTTCTGCCCATCAAGTTCTGCTCATCAAGTTCTGCCCATCTAGTTCTGCCCATCTAGTTCTGCCCATCAAGTTCTGCCCATCAAGTTCTGCCCATCAAGTTCTGCCCATCAAGTTCTGCCCATCAAGTTCTGCTCATCAAGTTCTGCCCATCAAGTTCTGCTCATCAAGTTCTGCTCATCAAGTTCTGCCCATCAAGTTCTGCCCATCAAGTTCTGCTCATCAAGTTCTGCTCATCAAGTTCTGCTCATCAAGTTCTGCTCATCAAGTTCTGCCCATCAAGTTCTGCTCATCAAGTTCTGCTCATCAAGTTCTGCCCATCAAGTTCTGCCCATCAAGTTCTGCCCATCAAGTTCTGCTCATCAAGTTCTGCCCATCAAGTTCTGCTCATCAAGTTCTGCTCATCAAGTTCTGCTCATCAAGTTCTGCTCATCAAGTTCTGCCCATCAAGTTCTGCTCATCAAGTTCTGCTCATCAAGTTCTGCTCATCAAGTTCTGCTCATCAAGTTCTGCTCATCAAGTTCTGCTCATCAAGTTCTGCTCATCAAGTTCTGCTCATCAAGTTCTTTCATCTTCTCTTAATGTTTACTTTCTCTGAACTTTTTATACTTTTATTTTCACTGGTTTAGAAATGGATTTCTATTTTGTTTTCACTGTCACAGTTTGACTCACTTCCCGCACACTGCCTCACCTACATCACCAGTTTGACTCTCACTTCCCGCACACTGCCTCACCTACACCAGTTTGACTCTCACTTCCCGCACACTTCCTCACCTACACCAGTTTGACTCTCACTTCCCGCACACTGCCTCACCTACACCAGTTTGACTCTCACTTCCCGCACACTTCCTCACCTACACCAGTTTGACTCTCACTTCCCGCAGACTGCCTCACCTACACCAGTTTGACTCTCACTTCCCGCACACTGCCTCACCTACACCAGTTTGACTCTCACTTCCCGCACACTGCCTCACCTACACCAGTTTGACTCTCACTTCCCGCACACTGCCTCACCTACACCATGTTTGACTCTCACTTCCCGCACACTGCCTCACCTACACCAGTTTGACTCTCACTTCTCGCACACTGCCTCACCTACACCAGTTTGACTCTCACTTCCGGCACACTGCCTCACCTACACCACCAGTTTGACTCTCACTTCCCGCACACTGCCTCACCTACACCACCAGTTTGACTCTCACTTCCCGCACACTGCCTCACCTACACCACCAGTTTGACTCTCACTTCCCACACACTGCCTCACCTACACCACCAGTTTGACTCTCACTTCCCGCATACTGCCTCACCTACACCAGTTTGACTCTCACTTCCCGCACACTGCCTCACCTACACCAGTTTGACTCTCACTTCCCGCACACTGCCTCACCTACACCACCAGTTTGACTCTCACTTCCCGCACACTGCCTCACCTACACCAGTTTGACTCTCACTTCCCGCACACTGCCTCACCTACACCACCAGTTTGACTCTCACTTCCGGCACACTGCCTCACCTACACCACCAGTTTGACTCACTTCCCACACAGTGCCTCACCTACACCACCAGTTTGACTCTCACTTCCCGCACACTGCCTCACCTACACCAGTTTGACTCTCACGTCCCGCACACTGCCTCACCTACACCAGTTTGACTCTCACTTCCCGCACACTGCCTCACCTACACCAGTTTGACTCTCACTTCCCGCACACTGCCTCAATTACACCACCAGTTTGACTCTCACTTCCCGCACACTGCCTCACCTACACCACCAGTTTGACTCACTTCCCGCACACTGCCTCACCTACACCACCAGTTTGACTCTCACTTCCCGCACACTGCCTCACCTACACCACCAGTTTGACTCTCACTTCCCGCACACTGCCTCACCTACACCAGTTTGACTCTCACTTCCCGCACACTGCCTCACCTACACCAGTTTGACTCTCACTTCCCGCACACTGCCTCACTACACCAGTTTGACTCCCCACTTCCCGCACACTGCCTCACCTACACCAGTTTGACTCTCACTTCCGCACACTGCCTCACCTACACCAGTTTGACTCTCACTTCCCGCACACTGCCTCACCTACACCAGTTTGACTCTCACTTCCGCACACTGCCTCACCTACACCAGTTTGACTCTCACTTCCCGCACACTGCCTCACCTACACCAGTTTGACTCTCACTTCCCGCACACTGCCTCACCTACACCACCAGTTTGACTCACTTCCCGCACACTGCCTCACCTACACCACCAGTTTGACTCTCACTTCCTGCACACTGCCTCACCTACATCACCAGTTTGACTCTCACTTCCCACACACTGCCTCACCTACACCACCAGTTTGACTCTCACTTCCCGCACACTGCCTCACCTACATCACCAGTTTGACTCTCACTTCCCGCACACTGCCTCACCTACACCACCAGTTTGACTCACTTCCCGCACACTGCCTCACCTACACCAGTTTGACTCAGTTCCCGCACACTGCCTCACCTACACCAGTTTGGACTCTCACTTCCCCCACACTGCCTCACCTACACCAGTTTTACTCTCAACTTCCCGCACACTGCCTCACCTACACCACCAGTTTGACTCACTTCCCGCACACTGCCTCACCTACACCACCAGTTTGACTCTCACATCCCGCACACTGCCTCACCTACACCACCAGTTTGACTCTCACTTCCCGCACACTGTCTCACCTACACCACCAGTTTGACTCTCACTTCCCGCACACTGCCTCACCTACATCACCAGTTTGACTCTCACTTCCCGCACACTGCCTCACCTACACCCCAGTTTGACTCTCACTTCCCGCACACTGCCTCACCTACACCAGTTTGACTCTCACTTCCCCCACACTGCTTCACCTACACCAGTTTGACTCACTTCCCGCACACTGCCTCACCTACACCAGTTTGACTCACTTCCCGCACACTGCCTCACCTACACCAGTTTGACTCTCACTTCCCGCACACTGCCTCAAACCCACACCACCAGTTTGACTTCACTTCCGCACACTGCCTCACCTACACCACCAGTTTGACTCTCACATCCCGCACACTGCCTCACCTACACCACCAGTTTGACTCTCACATCCCGCACACTGCCTCACCTACACCACCAGTTTGACTCACTTCCCGCACACTGCCTCACCTACACCACCAGTTTCACTCACTTCCCGCACACTGCCTCACCTACACCAGTTTGACTCATCACTTCCGCACACTGCCTCACCTACTCACCAGTTTGACTCTCACTTCCGCACACTGCCTCACCTACACCAGTTTGACTCTCACTTCCCGCACACTGCCTCACCTACACCACCAGTTTGACTCTCACCCTTCCCGCACACTGCCTCACCTACACCAGTTTGACTCCCCATTCCCGCACACTGCCTCACCCACACCACCAGTTTGACTCACTTCCCGCACACTGCCTCAGCTACACACCATTTTGACTCACTTCCCGCACAACTGCCCCACCCCACACTACCAGTTTGACTCTCACTTCCCGCACACTGCCTCACCTACACCACCAGTTTGACTCTCACTTCCGCACACTGCCTCACCTACATCACCAGTTTGACTCTCACTTCCCGCACACTGCCTCACCTACACCACCAGTTTGACTCACTTCCCGCACACTGCCTCACCTACACCAGTTTGACCCTCACTTCCCGCACACTGCCTCACCTACACCAGTTTGACTCTCACTTCCCGCACACTGCCTCACGTACACCAGTTTGACTCTCACTTCCCGCACACTGCCTCACCTACACTACCAGTTTGACTCTCACTTCCCGCACACTGCCTCACCTACATCACCAGTTTGACTCTCACTTCCCGCACACTGCTTCACCTACACCACCAGTTTGACTCTCACTTCCCGCACACTGCCTTACCTACACCAGTTTGACTCTCACTTCCCGCACACTGCCTCACCTACACCAGTTTGACTCTCACTTCCCGCACACTGCCTCACCTACACCAGTTTGACTCTCACTTCCCGCACACTTCCTCACCTACACCAGTTTGACTCTCACTTCCCGCACACTGCCTCACCTACACCAGTTTGACTCTCACTTCCCGCACACTGCCTCACCTACACCACCAGCTTGACTCTCACTTCCCGCACACTGCCTTACCTACACCACCAGTTTGACTCTCACTTCCCGCACACTGCCTCACCTACATCACCAGTTTGACTCTCACTTCCCGCACACTGCCTCACCTACACCACCAGTTTGACTCTCACTTCCCGCACACTGCCTCACCTACACCAGTTTGACTCTCACTTCCCGCACACTGCCTCACCTACACCAGTTTGACTCACTTCCCGCACACTGCCTCACCTACACCAGTTTGACTCTCACTTCCCGCACACTGCTCACCTACCACCAGTTTGACTCTCACTTCCCGCCCCAATGCCTCACCTACACACCAGTTTGACTCACTTCCGCACACTGCCTCACCTACCCACCAGTTTGACTCTCACTATCCCGCACACTGCCTCACCTACCCCCAGTTTGACTCTCACATCCCGCACACTGCCTCACCTACACCACCAGTTTGACTCACTTCCCGCACACTGCCTCACCTACACCACCAGTTTGACTCTCACTTCCCGCACACTGCCTCACCTACACCAGTTTGACTCTCACTTCCCGCACACTGCCTCACCTACACACCTGTTTGACTCTCACTTCCGGCACACTGCCTCACCTACACCAGTTTGACTCTCACTTCCCGCACACTGCCTCACCTACACCACCAGTTTGACTCTCACTTCCCGCACACTGCCTCACCTACACCAGTTTGACTCTCACTTCCCGCACACTGCCTCACCTACACCACCAGTTTGACTCACTTCCCGCACACTGCCTCAGCTACACCACCATTTTGACTCACTTCCCGCACACTGCCCCACCTACACTACCAGTTTGACTCTCACTTCCCGCACACTGCCTGACCTACACCACCAGTTTGACTCTCACTTCTCGCACACTGCCTCACCTACACCACCAGTTTGACTCTCACTTCCCGCTCACTGCCTCACCTACACCAGTTTGACCCTCACTTCCCGCACACTGCGTCACCTACACCAGTTTGACTCTCACTTCCCGCACACTGCCTCACGTACACCAGTTTGACTCTCACTTCCCGCACACTGCCTCACCTACACTACCAGTTTGACTCGCACTTCCCGCACACTGCCTCACCTACATCACCAGTTTGACTCTCACTTCCCGCACACTGCCTCACCTACACCACCAGTTTGACTCTCACTTCCCCCACACTGCCTTACCTACACCAGTTTGACTTCACTTCCCGCACACTGCCTCACCTACAAACCCGTTTGACTCTCACTTCCCGCACACTGCCTCACCTACACCAGTTTGACTATCACTTCCCGCCCCCCACTTTCCTCACCTACACCAGTTTGACTCTCACTTCCCGCACACTGCCTCACCTACACCAGTTTGACTCACTTCCGCACACTGCCTCACTACACCACCAGTTTGACTCTCACTTCCCGCACACTGCCTCACCTACACCACCAGTTTGACTCTCGCTTCCGCACACTGCCTCACCTACACCAGTTTTGACCTCACTTCCCGCACACTGCCTACCTACACCAGTTTGACTCACTTCCCGCACACTGCCTCACCTACACCAGTTTGACTCTCACTTCCCGCACACTGCCTCACATACACCACCAGTTTCACTCTCACTTCCGGCACACTGCCTCACCTACACCACCAGTTTGACTCTCACTTCCCGCACACTGCCTCACCTACACTACCAGTTTGACTCACTTCCCGCACACTGCCTCACCTACACTACCAGCTTGACTCTCACTTCCCGCACACTGCCTCACCTACACCAGTTTGACTCTCACTTCCCGCACACTGCCTCACCTACACCACCAGTTTGACTCACTTCCCGCACACTGCCTCAGCTACACCACCATTTTGACTCACTTCCCGCACACTGCCCCACCTACACTACCAGTTTGACTCTCACTTCCCGCACACTGCCTGACCTACACCACCAGTTTGACTCTCACTTCTCGCACACTGCCTCACCTACACCACCAGTTTGACTCTCACTTCACCGCTCACTGCCTCACCTACACCAGTTTGACCTCACTTCCCGCACACTGCCTCACCTACACCATTTGACTCTCACTTCCCGCACACTGCCTCACTACACCAGTTTGACTCTCACTTCCCGCACACTGCCTCACCTACACTACCAGTTTGACTCTCACTTCCCGCACACTGCCTCACCTACATCACCAGTTTGACTCTCACTTCCCGCACACTGCCTCACCTACACCACCAGTTTGACTCTCACTTCCCGCACACTGCCTTACCTACACCAGTTTGGACTCTCACTTCCCCCACACTGCCTCACCTACCACCAGTTTGACTCTCACTTCCCGCACACTGCCTCACCTACACCAGTTTGACTATCACTTCCCGCACACTTCCTCACCTACACCAGTTTGACTCTCACTTCCCGCACACTGCCTCACCTACACCAGTTTGACTCACTTCCCGCACACTGCCTCACCTACACCACCAGTTTGACTCTCTTCCCGCTCACTGCCTCACCTACAGCAGTTTGACTCTCACTTCCCGCACACTGCCTCACCTACACCAGTTTGACTCTCACTTCGCGCACACTGCCTCACCTACACCACCAGTTTGACTCTCACTTCCCGCAAACTGCCTCACCTACACCACCAGTTTGACTCTCGCTTCCCGCACACTGCCTCACCTACACCAGTTTGACTCACTTCCCGCACACTGCCTCACCTACACCAGTTTGACTCACTTCCCGCACACTGCCTCACCTACACCAGTTTGACTCTCACTTCCCGCACACTGCCTCACATACACCACCAGTTTCACTCTCACTTCCGGCACACTGCCTCACCTACACCACCAGTTTGACTCTCACTTCCCGCACACTGCCTCACCTACACTACCAGTTTGACTCACTTCCCGCACACTGCCTCACCTACACTACCAGCTTGACTCTCATTCCCGCACACTGCCTCACCTACCCCCAGTTTGACTCTCACTTCCCGCACACTGCCTCACCTACACTACCAGCTTGACTCTCACTTTCCCGCACACTGCCTCACCCTACACCAGTTTGACTCTCCCTTCCGCACACTGCCTCACCTACACCACCAGTTTGACTCCCCACACACTGCCTCGCCAACAACCCCAGTTTACTCCCTGCACACTGCCTCACCTACACCCACCAGTTTGACTCTCCTTTTCCCGCACACTGCCTCACCTTTCACCACCAGTTTGACTCTCCCTTCCGCACACTGCCTCACCTACACCAGTTTGACTCTCACTTCCCGCACACTGCCTCACCTACACCACCAGTTTGACTCTCACTTCCCGCACACTGCCTCACCTACATCACCAGTTTGACTCTCACTTCCCGCACACTGCCTCACCTACACCACTGTTTGACTCTTCCCGCACACTGCCTCACCTACACCAGTTTGACTCTCACTTCCCGCACACTGCCTCACCTACACAAGTTTGACTCTCGCTTCCCGCACACTGCCTACCTACACCAGTTTGACTTCACTTCCCGCACACTGCCTCACCTACACCAGTTTGACTCTCGCTTCCGGCACACTGCCTCACCTACACCAGTTTGACTCTCACTTCCCGCACACTGCCTCACCTACACCAGTTTGACTCACTTCCCGCACACTGCCTCACCTACACCAGTTTGACTCTCACTTCCCGCACACTGCCTCACCTACACCACCAGTTTGACTCTCACTTCCCGCACACTGCCTCACCTACACCAGTTTGACTCACTTCCCGCACACTGCCTCACCTACACCAGTTTGACTCACTTCCCGCACACTGCCTCACATACACCACCAGTTTGACTCTCACTTCCCGCACACTGCCTCTCCTACACTACCAGTTTCACTCTCACTTCCCGCACACTGCCTCACCTACACCACCAGTTTGACTCTCACTTCCCGCACACTGCCTCACCTACACTACCAGCTTGACTCTCACTTCCCGCACACTGCCTCACCTACACCAGTTTGACTCTCACTTCCCGCACACTGCTTCACCTACACCAGTTTGACTCTCACTTCCCGCACACTGCCTCACCTACACCAGTGTGACTGTCACTTCCCGCACACTGCCTCAGCTACACCACCAGTTTGACTCCCCACACACTGCCTCGCCAACAACCTGAGCTTGACTCCCCGCACACTGCCTCACCTACACCACCAGTTTGACTCTCCCTTCCCGCACACTGCCTCACCTACACCATCAGTTTGGCTCCCCGCACATTTCCTCACCTACACCACCAGTTTGACTCTCCTACGCACTGCCTCACCTACACCAACAGTTTGACTCCCCGCACACTGCCTCACCCTCATCACCAGTTTGACTCTCCCTTCCCTAACACTGCCTCACCTACACCGCCTTTTGACTCTTCTGCACACTGCCTCACCTACACCACCAGTTTGGATGTTACGAAAGTTCAGAATATTTTCCTGAACCCCAGGCAGTGTTTACAGACTTAATTTCTCGCAGCTCACTCTCAGAAACTAGGTTTCCCCGTCATGACTCGGAATATCGCGATAACACAATTGCAAACAAATCACGGAACGGGTGGGGATTGAAACTATGGCAGGCAAATCCAAAAACTCATAGGCCAGTGTGTTGACCACTCTCTCAGCTGGCTGTAATAAGATTAGAGGCAGTTGGCCCAGTAGTTAATGCAGTCGGCTTTTGATATACCAGTGATCACCCTCTCTACTGACACAGCTAAGCTCTGGACTCTGCCACGAGAGATGAGTTCCATCTCTTGTAAAAACAACGTTTATCATTTAAAGAGTTCCACTTGTCAAGATTATAATCATGGGGGAGCACTAAACCCATAGGATTATACAGCGCATGCTGGGCTGGGGGGGGGATGGAAGGCATTCAGGCTCAATTCAGGGAACTGGAGCACAGATCCAATTCCCTAGATCAAGAGCCCCTCACCAGCATCAAGGAACCTCCCTTGAGGTGGACCACTTTACCAATCCTGCTGATTACAGTGACCCGGGATAACTAATCACTTCTGGACTTTCAACTTAAGTAAAACAGCACTTAACACCAGTGAACCCTCTCCTCACTTTTATTTAAATAATAATATTGATGTATCTTGGAAGCAACTTGTCGCTTTTATCCTTCCTGACATCATTACCTCCAGCACTCACGCTGGCGATGAGTTAAGTTACTGCCAGTTAGGACACAACTCATTTTATGCTTGACAGGATAAGTTTTGTCCTAACACAAACCTTCAATTATTTACCACACACCTGCATATATATACCACACACATGTATATCTACCACACACATGTATATCTACCACACACATGTATATATCTACCCAACATGAAACATCTATATCACTCACCTGAGTCTACCTCAAAAAATATCTAGTTCAGACACCTAAAAGTATCTACCATTCACCTGATTACCTCACACACTTGCAAACCCTCATTCCCACTGTAAAGTACCCACGTCAATCACTATATGGTACCCACCTCATATACTGTAAAGTACCCACCTCATCCGGAAGAAATTATCTACTTCACACACTTTCGTGTCACACTACATACGCATCCGTCACACACCAGGAAGAAACAAACCTACAAACAACTCACCGTCACCAAGGAAGAATAAAATATTCTTGGCCTTCTTGGTGTTCTTGGGCCTCTCCATGGCTTCATACAGCTCATGCCTCATCAAGTTGTACCAGTAAGACACATCTGCAAGTGTAAGAGTTAGTTTACTGCTGGATACAGCACAGTGATTGTACCAGTAAGACATCTGGAAGTGTAAGAGTTAGTTTACTGCTGGATACAGCACAGTGATTGTACCAGTAAGACACATCTGCAAGTGTAAGAGTTAGTTTACTGCTGGATACAGCACAGTGATTGTACCAGTAAGACATCTGCAAGTGTAAGAGTTAGTTTACTGCTGGATACAGCACAGTGATTGTACCAGTAAGACATCTGCAAGTGTAAGAGTTAGTTTACTGCTGGATACAGCACAGTGATTGTACCAGTAAGACATCTGCAAGTGTAAGAGTTAGTTTACTGCTGGATACAGCACAGTGATTGTACCAGTAAGACATCTGGAAGTGTAAGAGTTAGTTTACTGCTGGATACAGCACAGTGATTGTACCAGTAAGACATCTGCAAGTGTAAGAGTTAGTTTACTGCTGGATACAGCACTGTGATTGTACCAGTAAGACACAACTGCTAGTGTAAAAGTTAGTTTACTACCGGATACACGACAATAATCTGTCGTTCATGTTTAAATGCAGTCACTTGCTGAAGACGCCCTCAATGATTAATCAGTCAAATTCAAATTGACCTCTTTGTCTAAGCTGACCAGTGCCTATAATGTTATTTTAGGTCTAACTTAGAGTAATATTAATCAGATTGATCCACTTGGAAAAATAGCAATAGTGACTTATCACAGAGCTAGTAAACCCAGCTGCAACAATAAAATATATGTCCAAAATATACACTTTATTCCACATAATACTTCTATATACTTAATTCCCTCTTAAGACATTCATTAATATCCAACATGAAAGTTAAGACACATGTGCAACATCTGGATATCTTTATTGTAGACGTTTCGCCATCCAGTGGCTTTATCAATACAGATTCTAGGACATAATAGGAAGACAGTAGAAATATATACAAAAGATGAGGTAATCAGTCCCTCGGCCTTGGAGTTAGTGTTCACAGCATCGTGGTGGGACTGATTACCTCATCTTTTGTATATAGTTCTACTGTCTTCCTATTATGTCCTAGAATCTGTATTGATAAAGCCACTGGATGGCGAAACGTCTACAATAAAGATATCCAGATGTTGCACATGTGTCTTAACTTTCATATTGTCGGTATTTTATACCTTTCTTGCACAATATCCAACATGTTGATAATCACCAGCATCCCTGGTGAACGAGACACGTCGAGTCATGAAGTTGCTGTAAGCAGCTGTGTTGACTCGTCTAGGTGCGATACTAAGCGTAATAAACCAGTTGCAGGTTTTAAGAGTTTTAGTGATACAGTTAAACTGAGGACAAGGACATTTGTGGACACTTGTGGATATTTATTAAAGGAAACGTTTCGAACACGAGAGACTTCATCTTGAAACTGACGATGCCACTCGTGAAGAAATGTTCTCTTAATAAATAACAAAAAAGGCACAATACTGTGACTGGAACAATACACAAATAACCCGCACATAGAAGAGAGAAGCTTACGACGACGTTTCGGTCCGATTTGGACCATTTACAAAGTCACACTAACGAAAAGGAGAGAAGGATGGGTATATATAGGCAAGAACTGTTCACAAATGTCCTTTTCCACAAGTTCCTTTAAACAGGAAGGTGGAACAGTATAAGACTGGAAGGTGGAGCAGTATAAGACTGGAAGGTGGAGCAGTATAAGACTGCAAGGTGGAGCAGTATAAGACTGGAAGGTGGAG
This sequence comes from Cherax quadricarinatus, assembly GCF_026875155.1. Lineage (NCBI taxonomy): Eukaryota > Metazoa > Arthropoda > Malacostraca > Decapoda > Parastacidae > Cherax > Cherax quadricarinatus. The sequence goes on along the minus strand of NC_069477.1, from coordinate 25,703,897 downwards.
CAGTATAAGGCTGGAAGGTGGAGCAGTATAAGACTGGAAGGTGGAGCAGTATAAGACTGGAAGGTGGAGCAGTATAAGACTGCAAGGTGGAGCAGTATAAGACTGGAAGGTGGAGCAGTATAAGACTGGAAGGTGGAGCAGTATAAGACTGGAAGGTGGAACAGTATAAGGCTGGAAGGTGGAGTAGTATAAGACTGCAAGGTGGAACAGTATAAGACTGGAAGGTGGAGCAGTATAAGACTGGAAGGTGGAGCAGTATAAGACTGCAAGGTGGAGCAGTATAAGACTGGAAGGTGGAGCAGTATAAGACTGGAAGGTGGAACAGTATAAGGCTGGAAGGTGGAGTAGTATAAGACTGCAAGGTGGAACAGTATAAGACTGGAAGGTGGAGCAGTATAAGACTGGAAGGTGGAGCAGTATAAGACTGGAAGGTGGAACAGTATAAGACTGGAAGGTGGAGTAGTATAAGACTGCAAGGTGGAACAGTATAAGACTGGAAGGTGGAGCAGTATAAGACTGCAAGGTGGAACAGTATAAGACTGGAAGGTGGAACAGTATAAGACTGGAAGGTGAAGCAGTTAAGAGGGCTATAAGCAGAATCTCGCTGACAGCGGCAGACTGCACATGTCACTGACATCCACCTAAGATCTGCAGTGTTATCTCTTTAATATACAGTCTTACATGTTAGGTAAGACACATATGCAACAGTTAGGTATCTTTATTATGAAACGTTTCGCCTACACAGTAGGCTTCTTCAGTCAAGTACAGAAAAGTTGATAGAAGCAGAAGATACTTGAAGACGATGTAATCAGTCCATCACCCTTAAAGTTTTGAGGTGGTCAGTCCCTCAGTCTGGAGAAGAGCATTGTTCCATAGTATGAAACAATATGGAGATGAAGTGACAGGATGGAGCTTTTTATAGCGCCAGGAGGTGAGACGTAGGCCACTAAGAGAGGTAAGAACTCAGATGCTGAGAGGTCAGGTCCCTCTCAAATCCAGCCGCTCTCACTAGTGGAAGTTGTCGAAGTTGATTGCAGGTCTGTACCAAGATACCCTTGTGTTGCAGTGTCTGACAGATTGAACATTAAAATGGTATAAAATACCGACAGGTTGTTAGGTAAGACACATATGCAGCAGTTAGGTATCTTGACTGAAGAAGCCTACTGTGTAGGCGAAACGTTTCATAATAAAGATACCTAACTGTTGCATATGTGTCTTACCTAACAACCTGTCGGTATTTTATACCATTTTAATGTTCAATCTGTCAGACACTGCAACACAAGGGTATCTTGGTACAGACCTGCAATCAACTTCGACAACTTCCACTAGTGAGAGCGGCTGGATTTGAGAGGGACCTGACCTCTCAGCATCTGAGTTCTTACCTCTCCTAGTGGCCTACGTCTCACCTCCTGGCGCTATAAAAAGCTCCATCCTGTCACTTCATCTCCATATTGTTTCATACTATGGAACACTGCTCTTCTCCAGACTGAGGGACTGACCACCTCAAAACTTTAAGGGTGATGGACTGATTACATCGTCTTCAAGTATCTTCTGCTTCTATCAACTTTTCTGTACTTGACTGAAGAAGCCTACTGTGTAGGCGAAACGTTTCATAATAAAGATACCTAACTGTTGCATATGTGTCTTACCTAACAACCTGTCGGTATTTTATACCATTTTAATGTTCAGTCTTACATGTAAAATACAATCACATACTGACATCAATAATGAGATATCGTCTAAATTACATAACCAAATTTATCCCGCTGACTCTAAGTTAGCTAGTGCAATACATTTATAATTACTAGCTAAAATGTACATAATTACCAAATAGTTGTCAACAGTAGTGATCAGAGAAGTCGAAAAGAAAAATAAACCAGATTAGACACTTATTGTGACTGGAGTGACTCACCTGTCAAGGATAGCTAGAATTATGCAAGCAAGACAACATGTACCTGTCTAGGAGAGAAATAATGACCTGTCCAGGAAACAGTGCCTGTCTAGGAAAGTAATAGTGACCTGTCTAGGAAAGTAATAGTGACCTGTCTAGGAAAGAAACTGACCTCCTGTATAAAAAGACAAATAAGGAAACAAATATTCAGTTCTTTTCCTCTGAGGAGAGCACGACTCACCTGCCTCGTTGGCAGCAGGCGGTGGGAAGACGACAGCCGAGGTGCAAGTCACAGTGACCACCAGCACCGCCATCACCATGTACCATGCTGACATCATCTTCGCTAGTCCTACTCCTCCTTTTATGGCGGTAGGATTTTGTTCCCGTGTTATCTTGCTCCTCTGTTACTTGTTACACAAGGATTTTGCCCTTACGTCACGTGCAACACAAGGATCTTATTCCTCCGTCACAAGCAACAAAGATCTTGCTCCTACGCCACGTGCAACAAGGATCTTGCTCCTCTGTCAGGTGTAACACAAGGATCTTGCTCCTCTGTCAGGTGTAACACAAGGATCTTGCTCCTCTGTCAGGTGTAACACAAGGATCTTGCTCCCCTGTCAGGTGTAACAAGGATCTTGCTCCCCTGTCAGGTGTAACACAAGGATCTTGCTCCTCTGTCAGGTGTAACACAAGGATCTTGCTCCTCTGTCAGGTGTAACACAAGGATCTTGCTCTTCCTGTAACAATAAAAATCTTATTTGTTTATTTATAACTGAGAAAATCAGGGTATGGTGAGAGTAAAGATTCCAGATCGGAAATAAATGGTATAAAATGCCGACACAATGGAAATATAATTATAGACACAATGGAAATGTAATTATAGGCTTCTTCCTGCGTGCACTCAGAATCTGCAGCAATGAGTTTCTTGAGGAAGAATGCACTATAATTGAACAAGTATTTTCCAAACTCCACTATCCTCGTCACTTCATCAGAGACTGCAGACGGCGGGCATTAAACATCTTCAACACACCCAGAGAAGACACTGCCGAGAAGAGATACATAGTCCTCCCCACCAACTCCATTGCCAAACACGTCTCCAACATCTTTTCCAATACCTCATTCCAAGTATCTACCTCCACAACCACGACTATCAAGAACATTACCAGTAATAGACAGGACAAGCTTCTACTCTCTGCAGGGGTATACATAATCCCTTGTAATGACTGCAGCAAATTGTATGTGGGCGAAACATCAAGAGACCTCCAAACACGTATTTCAGAACACCAATACGCAAGCAGGTCTGACGATACAAGGAATGCCTGTGCACAACACCGTAATTCACCCAACCATTTAATAAACTACAGAAACTCAAGACTTATCGCCACAGAAGACAACACTCAATACTGAAGAATCCTGAAATCATCACTTATCTCTATATCCAACAACTTCAACCAGGACAATGGCTTCTATAACATAGCTGAACAACTTGCCAAGAAACTTTTTCATCGCTATCCCACATAAGAGCATAAGAATGGAAGAACACTGCAGAAGGTCTGCTCACAACTTATCCAATCTCCCATCCAAGCTACCCAAGATTTTAGACTCTATAACCCCACTCGGTAGATCATCAGATGCAGCATTCTCCACCTGACCCCAACATTCTGAACCTGACTATAAATGCTCGCATACCTTCCACCCCAGGTAAATCTGTTTGTGACATGAAAAAGACCACTGTGTGGGCGAAACGTTGTCAATAAAGGATCACATTATACTGCATATGTGTTTATATTTCCAAATATTCCAGATCACATTATTTAGAACATGTTAGTCTAAAACAGCTCAGTCAGACATAGAAGTTGATAGGTAATTTCCACTCCAACCATTCCTTTCTCACACATTGTTGTCACACTGCACACACTGTTGTTGTCACACTGCACACACTGTAGTTGTCACACTGCACACACTGTAGTTGTCACACTGCACACACTGTAGTTGTCACACTGCACACACTGTAGTTGTCACACTGCACACACTGTAGTTGTCACACTGCACACACTGTAGTTGTCACACTGCACACACTGTAGTCGTCACACTGCACACACTGTAGTTGTCACACTGCACACACTGTAGTTGTCACACTGCACACACTGTAGTTGTCACACTGCACACACTGTAGTCGTCACACTGCACACACTGTAGTCGTCACACTGCACACACTGTAGTCGTCACACTGAACACACTGTAGTCGTCACACTGAACACACTGTAGTCGTCACACTGAACACACTGTAGTCGTCACACTGAACACACTGTAGTCGTCACACTGAACACAGTGTAGTTGTCACACTGAACACAGTGTAGTTGTCACACTGAACACAGTGTAGTTGTCACACTGAACACAGTGTAGTCGTCACACTGAACACAGTGTAGTTGTCACACTGAACACAGTGTAGTTGTCACACTGAACACAATGTAGTTGTCACACTGAACACAGTGTAGTTGTTACACTGAACACAGTGTAGTTGTTACACTGAACACAGTGTAGTCACACTGAACACAGTGGCAACATATTGTGGATATTCCCAGTTTTGTTCAATTAAAAAATGTAACTGTTGAGAACGACTCTGCTAGAGGGATTTATAGTGTGGATTTATTCCAGATTGTGCGAGGCAAGACTCACGTGAGTTCCAGGGGCTCAACACTCGCCTGGTAAGTGTGTGGGAATACTCGCGTGATGAGCGAGTTCCAGGGGCTCTACTCTCACTTGTAGTGTGTGTGGGAATATTCACGTGATGAATGAGTTCCAGGGGCTCTACTCTCACTTGTAGTGTGTGTGGGAATATTCACGTGATGAATGAGTTCCAGGGGCTCTACTCTCACTTGTAGTGTGTGTGGGAATATTCACGTGATGAATGAGTTCCAGGGGCTCTACTCTCACTTGTAGTGTGTGTGGGAATATTCACGTGATGAATGAGTTCCAGGGGCTCTACTCTCCCCTGTTGAGGGTGAGGCAAGACTCCACCTAGTGAGAGAACGCCAGGTGCTCCGTACACATGTGCTCAGCAAGAGTTAAAACCATCGTTATGAACAAGCCACAAGTGCAGCTGTAGAAAGATGAACGGGCAATGGATGGGATCGATCGGCTAGTTGGTGTTAGGTAAAGTGCCATGCAGAGAAGTGTATGAGGGGCTAAACTAGTTAAAAATAAGATATTTCTTCTATAGTTAACACTCTTCTGATCCTCTCTATTTAATGTTTATGTATAAATAATTCATCTCACTTTATTCCTATTGCACCTCCTATTACAGTAAATGATATTCACACAATTGAGGCTTTAAGTAATGCGATAATAGTAGAACTTTAGTGGATGAAAGTCACTTCGTTTGACTGTTTTTATTGGTTTATCCTAGGTATATTACATACATGTTACTAGGTATGACAATTCTACTTATTTATATTTGTACCAAAATAAACATACTTGGCACAAACCATACCCCCGGCCGGGATTGAACCCGCGGTCAGAGAGTCTCAAAACACCAGCCCGTCGCGTTAGCCACTAGACCAGCTAGCCACAATAAGATTCATCCAACTAGGTATATTTCTACACCACAGGTGTAGATTCGTCTGTAAAAACTTGCATTTGTGGTCACAGTGGTGCCTGTGCTAACCTTTCTATGGTGTAGAAATATACCTAGTTGGACGAATCTTATTGTGACTAGCTGGTCTAGTGGCTAACGCGACGGGCTGGAGTTTTGAGACTCTCTGACCGCGGGTTCAATCCCGGCCGGGGTATGGTTTGTTTGCAATCGTGTCATTACGATTTCGTGAATCATACTTGGCACAGCTGTTGCTGAGGAAGACTAGAAACAACGTTACTAGTAAGGAAGGTTGGCTGTCTTGATTTACTGGAGGGAGAATGTTTAGCCAGCGCTGGGGGACCCAAATATATTATTTATATAATTTATTTACAGAATTTACGATGCATATAGACTGCTAGTGACGTTTACTTTGATACATGACTTCCCTTTGTTTACGTAATATGCTATTTTTTAACATGTTTAAATAATGGTAAGACATGAGCGTCACTCACGTCTTACCTGGTAAGAACTACTGAGTAATATGTCTGCTTAGCACTCAGTCAATAACTCATACGGGCTTAGCGCTTCATATATTTATTTTCGTGAAGATTATTGTTGACTGTTGTTCACTAGACAGTTGTTTACTGCTGCTCACTAGGCAGTTGTTTACTGCTGCTTACTAGACAGTTTACTGCTGCTCAGACAGTTGTTTACTGCTGCTCACTAGATAGTTGTTTACTGCTGCTTACTAGACAGTTTACTGCTGCTCACTAGACAGTTGTTTACTGCTGCTCACTAGACAGTTGTTTACTGCTGCACACTAGACAGTTGTTTACTGCTGCTCACTAGACAGTTGTTTACTGCTCACTAGAGCAGTTGTTTATTGCTGCTCACTAGACAGCTGTTTACTGCTCACTAGACAGTTGTTTACTGCTGCTCACTAGACAGTTGTTTATTGCTGCTCACTAGACAGTTGTTTACTGCTGCTCACTAGACAGTTTACTGCTGCTCACTAGACAGTTGCTTACTGCTGCTCACTAGACAGTTGTTTACTGCTGCTCACTAGACAGTTTACTGCTGCACACTAGACAGTTGCTTGCTGCACACTAGACAGCTGTTTACTGCTCACTAGACAGTTTACTGCTGCTCACTACAGTTGTTTATAGCTGCTCACTAGACAGCTGTTTACTGCTCACTAGACAGTTGTTTACTGCTGCTCACTAGACAGTTGTTTATAGCTGCTCACTAGACAGCTGTTTACTGATCACTAGACAGTTGTTTACTGCTGCTCACTACAGTTGTTTACTGCTACTCACTAGACAGTTTACTGCTGCTCACTAGACAGTTGTTTACTGCTGCTCACTAGACAGTTTACTGCTGCACACTAGACAGTTGCTTGCTGCACACTAGACAGCTGTTTACTGCTCACTAGACAGTTTACTGCTGCTCACTACAGTTGTTTATAGCTGCTCACTAGACAGCTGTTTACTGCTCACTAGACAGTTGTTTACTGCTGCTCACTAGACAGCTGTTTACTGATCACTAGACAGTTGTTTACTGCTGCTCACTACAGTTGTTTACTGCTACTCACTAGACAGTTGTTTACTGCTGCTCACTAGACAGTTTACTGCTGCACACTAGACAGTTGATTGCTGCACACTAGACAGCTGTTTACTGCTCACTAGACAGTTTACTGCTGCTCACTACAGTTGTTTATAGCTGCTCACTAGACAGCTGTTTACTGCTCACTAGACAGTTGTTTACTGCTGCTCACTAGACAGTTGTTTATACCTGCTCACTAGACAGCTGTTTACTGATCAATAGACAGTTGTTTACTGCTGCTCACTACAGTTGTTTACTGCTACTCACTAGACAGTTGTTTGCTGCTCACTAGACAGTTGTTTACTGCTGCTCACTAGACAGTTGTTTACTGTTCACTAGACAGTTGTTTACTGCTGGTCACTAGACAGTTTACTGCTGCTCACTAGACAGCTGTTTACTGCTCACTAGACAGTTGTTTACTGTTGCTCACTAGACAGTTGTTTACAGCTGCTAACTAGACAGTTGTTTACTGCTGCTCACTAGACAGTTGTGTACTGCTGCTCACTAGACAGTTGTTTACTGCTGCTCACTAGACAGTTGTTTACTGTTCACTAGACAGTTGTTTACTGCTGCTCACTAGACAGTTGTTTACTGTTCACTAGACAGTTGTTTACTGCTGGTCACTAGACAGTTTACTGCTGCTCACTAGACAGCTGTTTACTGCTCACTAGACAGTTGTTTACTGTTGCTCACTAGACAGTTGTTTACAGCTGCTAACTAGACAGTTGTTTACTGCTGCTCACTAGACAGTTGTGTACTGCTGCTCACTAGACAGTTGTTTACTGCTGCTCACTAGACAGTTGTTTACTGCTGCTCACCAGTTGTTTACTGCTGCTCACTGGACAGTTTACTGCTGCTCACTAGACAGTTGTTTACTGCTGCTCACTAGACAGTTTACTGCTCACTAGACAGTTTACTGCTGCTCACTACAGTTGTTTACTGCTGCTTAATAGACAGTTTACTGCTGCTCACTAGACAGTTTACTGCTGCTCACTAGACAGTTGTTTACTGCTGCACACTAAACAGTTGTTTACTGCTTACTAGACAGTTGTTTACTGCTGCTCACTAGACAGTTTACTGCTGCACACTAGACAGTTGTTTACTGCTGCTCACTAGACAGTTTACTGCTGCACACTAGACAGTTGTTTACTGCTGCTCACTAGACAGTTGTTTACTGCTGCACACTAGACAGTTGTTTACTGCTGCTCACTAGACAGTTGTTTACTGCTGCTCACTAGACAGTTGTTTACTGCTGCTCACTAGACAGTTTACTGCTGCTCACTAGACAGTTGTTTACTGCTGCTTACTAGACAGTTTACTGCTGCTTACTAGACAGTTGTTTACTGCTGCTCACTAGACAGTTGTTTACTGCTGCTCACTAGACAGTTGTTTACTGCTGCTCACTAGACAGTTTACTGCTGCTCACTAGACAGTTGTTTACTGCTGCTTACTAGACAGTTGTTTACTGCTGCTCACTAGACAGTTTACTGCTGCTCACTAGACAGTTGTTTACTGCTGCTCACTAGACAGTTGTTTACTGCTGCTCACTAGACAGTTGTATACTGCTGCTCACTAGACAGTTGTTTACTGCTGCACACTAGACAGTTGTTTACTGCTGCTCACTAGACAGTTGTTTACTGCTGCATACTAGACAGTTGTTTACTGCTGCTCACTAGACAGTTGTTTACTGCTGCTCACTAGACAGTTGTTTACTGCTGCTCACTAGACAGTTGTTTACTGCTGCTCAGTAGACAGTTTACTGCTGCTCACTAGACAGTTTACTGCTGCACATTAGACAGTTGTTTACTGCTGCTCACTAGACAGTTGTTTACTGCTGCTCACTAGACAGTTGTTTACTGCTGCTCACTAGACAGTTGTTTACTGCTGCTTACTAGACAGTTGTTTACTGCTGCTCACTAGACAGTTTACTGCTGCTCACTAGACAGTTGTTTACTGCTGCTCACTAGACAGTTGTTTACTTCTGCTCACTAGACAGTTGTTTACTGCTGCACACTAGACAGTTGTTTACTGCTGCACACTAGACAGTTGTTTACTGCTGCACACTAGACAGTTGTTTACTGCTGCTCACTAGACAGTTGTTTACTGCTGCTCACTAGACAGTTGTTTACTGCTGCTCACTAGACAGATGTTTACTGCTGCTCACTAGACAGATGTTTACTGCTGCTCACTAGACAGTTGTTTACTGCTGCTCACTAGACAGTTGTTTACTGCTGCTCACTAGACAGTTGTTTACTGCTGCTCACTAGACAGTTGTTTACTGCTGCACACTAGACAGTTGTTTACTGCTGCTCACTAGACAGATGTTTACTGCTGCTCACTAGACAGTTTACTGCTGCTCACTAGACAGTTGTTTACTGCTGCTCACTAGACAGTTGTTTACTGCTGCACACTAGACAGTTGTTTACTGCTGCTCACTAGACAGTTGTTTACTGCTGCTCACTAGACAGTTGTTTACTTCTGCACACTAGACAGTTTACTGCTGCTCACTAGACAGTTGTTTACTTCTGCACACTAGACAGTTGTTTACTTCTGCTCACTAGACAGTTGTTTACTGCTGCTCACTAGACAGTTGTTTACTTCTGCACATGAGACAGTGTGTAGAGGCTGAATTATTGATGTTGCGGAATTTCTCATAGAGTTGGAGTGCTCTATCATGGTCCAGGACCACTGGAGTGCTCTATCATGGTCCAGGACCACTGGAGTGCTCTATCATGGTCCAGGACCACTGGAGTGCTCTATCATTGTCCAAGACCACTGGAGTGCTCTATCATTGTCCAGGACCACTGGAGTGCTCTATCATGGTCCAGGCCACTGGAGTGCTCTATCATTGTCCATGACCACTGGAGTGCTCTATCATGGTCCAGGACCACTGGAGTGCTCTATCATGGTCCAGGACCACTGGAGTGCTCTATCATGGTCCAGGGCCACTGGAGTGCTCTATCATGGTCCAGGACCACTGGAGTGCCCTATCATGGTCAATGACCACTGGAGTGCCCTATCATGGTCAATGACCACTTGAGTGCCCTATCATGGTCCATGACTACTGGAGTGCTATATTATGATCCAGGACCACTTAAGGGTTCTGCCCCTGGTTCAGGACCACTGGAGTCCTCTCCCACGGTCTAGGACCACTGAGGTGCTCTACAGTGGTCCAGGACCACTGAGGTGCTCTACAGTGGTCCAGGACCAATGAGGTGCTCTACAGTGGTCCAGGACCAATGAGGTGCTCTACAATGGTCCAGGACCACTGAGGTGCTCTACAATGGTCCAGGACCACTGAGGTGCTCTACAATGGTCCAGGACCACTGAGGTGCTCTACAGTGGTCCAGGACCACTGGAGTGCTCTACCCTGATCCAAGACCACTAGAGTATTCTACCGTGGTCCAGGACCACTGAAGGGTTGTACTACGGTTCAGGCCCACTGGAGTGCTCTACTATGGTCCAGGACCACTGGAGTGTTCTACCCTTGTCCAGGGCCACTGAAGTGCTTTCTCATGGTCCAGAACTACTGGAATGCTCTACCTTGGTCCAGAACCACTGAAGAGCTGCACCATGGTCCAGGACCACTGGAGTGCTCTATCATGGTCCAGAGCCACTACTGGAGTGCTCTATCATGGTCCAGGGCCACTGGAGTGTCCTCTCATGGTCCAGGACCACTGGAGTGTCCTATCATGGTCCAGGACCACTTGTGTGCCCTATCATGGTCCAGGACAACTGAGGTGCTCTATCATGGTCCAGGACCACTGGAGTGCTCTATCATGGTCCAGGGCCACTGGAGTGTCCTATCATGGTCAAGGACCACTGGAGTGTCCTATCATGGTCCAGGACCACTTGTGTGCCCTATCATGGTCCAGGACAACTGAGGTGCTCTATCATGGTCCAGGACCACTGGAGTGCCCTATCATGGTCCAGAACCGCTGGAGTGCTCTATCATGGTCCAGGACCACTGGTGTGCTTTATCATAGTCCAGGACCACTGGTGTGCTCTATCATAGTCCAGGACCACTGGAGTGCTCTATCATTGTTCAGGACCAATGGAGTGCTCTATCATGGTCTAGGACCACTGGAGTGCTATATTATGATCCAGGACCACTTAAGGGTTCTGCCCCTGGTTCAGGACCACTGGAGTTCTCCACCCGGGTCCAGGACCACTGAGGTGCTCTACAGTGGTCCAGGACCACTGAGGTGCTCTACAGTGGTCCAGTACCACTGGAGTGCTCTACCCTGATCCAAGACCACTAGAGTATTCTACCGTGGTCCAGGACCACTGAAGGGTTGTACTACGGTTCAGGCCCACTGGAGTGCTCTACTATGGTCCAGAACCACTGGAGTGTTCTACCCTTGTCCAGGGCCACTGAAATGCTTTCTCATGGTCCAGCACTACTGGAATGCTCTACCTTGGTCCAGAACCACTGAAGAGCTGCACCATGGTCCAGGACCACTGGAGTGTCCTATCATGGTCAAGGACCACTGGAGTGTCCTATCATGGTCCAGGACCACTTGTGTGCCCTATCATGGTCCAGGACAACTGAGGTGCTCTATCATGGTCCAGGACCACTGGAGTGCCCTATCATGGTCCAGAACCGCTGGAGTGCTCTATCATGGTCCAGGACCACTGGTGTGCTCTATCATAGTCCAGGACCACTGGAGTGCTCTATCATGGTCCAGGACCACTGGAGTGCTCTATCATGGTCCAGGGCCACTGGAGTGCTCTATCATGGTCCAGGGCCACTGGAGTGTCCTATCATGGTCCAGGACCACTGGAGTGTCCTCTCATGGTCCAGGACCACTGGAGTGTCCTCTCATGGTCCAGGACCACTGGAGTGTCCTCTCATGGTCCAGGACCACTGGAGTGTCCTATCATGGTCCAGGACCACTGGAGTGCCCTATCATGGTCAATGACCACTGGAGTGCCCTATCATGGTCCATGACTACTGGAGTGCTATATTATGATCCAGGACCACTTAAGGGTTCTGCCCCTGGTTCAGGACCACTGGAGTTCTCTACGACGGTCCAGGACCACTGAGGTGCTCTACAGTGGTCCAGGACCACTGAGGTGCTCTACAGTGGTCCAGGACCACTGAGGTACTCTACAGTGGTCCAGGACCACTGAGGTGCTCTACAGTGGTCCAGGACCACTGAGGTGCTCTACAGTGGTCCAGGACCACTGAGGTGCTCTACAGTGGTCCAGGACCACTGAGGTGCTCTACAGTGGTCCAGGACCACTGGAGTGCTCTACCCTGATCCAAGACCACTAGAGTATTCTACCGTGGTCCAGGACAACTGAAGGGTTGTACTACGGTTCAGGCCCACTGGAGTGCTCTACTATGGTCCAGAACCACTGGAGTGTTCTACCCTTGTCCAGGGCCACTGAAATGCTTTCTCATGGTCCAGCACTACTGGAATGCTCTACCTTGGTCCAGAACCACTGAAGAGCTGCACCATGGTCCAGGACCACTGGAGTGCTCTACCATGGTTCAGGACTAATGGAGTGCTCTATCATGGTTCAGGACCATTGGAGTGCTCTAGAATGGTCCATAGTCACTGGAGGGCTCTACCCTGGTCCAGGACCACTGGAGGTCTCTACCCTGGTCCAGGACCACTGGAGGGCTCTCTCCTGGCCCAGAACCACTGTAGGGCTCTACCATGGTCCAGAACCACTGGAGGGCTCTACCATGGTCCAGGAGCACTGGAATATTCTACCCTCGTCCAGGACCATTGGAGTATTCTACCCTGGTCCAGCACCACTGGAGTATTGTACCCTGGTCCTGGACCACTGGAGTATTCTACCCTGGTCCTGGACCACTGGAATATTCTACCCTGATCAAGGACCACTGGAGTATTCTACCCTGGTCAAGGACCACTGGAGTATTCTACCCTGGTCCAGGACCACTGGAGTATTCTACCCTGGTCCAGGACCACTGGAGTATTCTACCCTGGTCCAGGACCACTGGAGTATTCTACCCTGGTCCAGGACCACTGGAGTATTCTACCCTGGTCCAGGACCACTGGAGTATTCTACCCTGGTCCAGGACCACTTGTTCTCTATTCAGTGCTATGACTCGATCCCTACAACTATAATTAGGTGAGTACACAGACAGACAGACAGACAGACAGACAGACACACACACACACACACACACACACACACACACACACACACACACACAAGTGTTGGATGACATACGAACAACCGAGAAGGAGGTGCAGAAGCTGCTAAGTGACCTTGACACCTCAAAGGCGATGGGACCGGACAACATCTTCCCATGGGTCCTTAGAGAAGGAGCAGAGATGCTGTGCGTGCCTCTAACCACAATCTTCAACACATCCCTTGAAACTGGGCAACTACCTGATATATTTAAGACGGCAAATGTAGTCCCCATATTTAAGAAAGGAGACAGAAACGAGGCACTAAACTACAGACCTGTGCCTCTGACACAGAAGATTATCAGGAGGAGAGTGGTGGAACACCTGGAACAGAACAAGATTATAAATGAAAACCAGCATGGATTCATGGAAGGCAAATCCTGTGTCGCAAACCTTCTGGAGTTTTATGACAAGGTAACAGAAGTAAGACAAGAGAGAGGGGTGGGTTGATTGCATTTTCCTGGACTGCAGGAAGGTCTTTGACAGAGTTCCTCACAAGAGATTAGTGCAGAAGCTGGAGGATCAGGCTATATATAACAGGGAGGGCACTGCAATGGATAAGGGAATACCTGACAGGGAGGCAACAACGAGTCATGGTACGTGAAGAGGCATCACAGTGTGCGCCTGTGACAAGCGGGGTCCCCCAGGGGTCAGTTCTAGGACCAGTGCTATTTTTGATATATGCGAACGACATGATGGAAGGAAAAGACTTTGAAGTGCCCCTATTCGCAGATGATGTGAAGCTGATGAGAATAATTAAATCGGATGAGGATGAGGCATGACTGCAAAGAGACCTGGACAGGCTGGACACGTGGTCCGGAAACTGGCTTCTCGAATTCAACCCTGCCAAATGCAAAGTCATGAAGATTGGGGAGGGGCAGAGAAGACCGCAGACAGAGTATAGGCTAGGTGGACAAAGACTACAGACCTCACTCAGGGAGAAAGACCTTGGGGTGACCATAACACCGAGCACGTCACCGGAGGCACACATCAACCAAAAAACTGCTGCAGCATACGGGCGCCTGGCAAACCTGAGGATAGCGTTCCGATACCTTAATAAGGAATCGTTCAAGACACTGTACACTGTGTATGTCAGGCCCATACTGGAGTATGCGGCACCAGTCTGGAACCCACACCTGGTCAAGCACGTCAAGAAATTAGAGAAAGTACAAAGGTTTGCAACAAGGCTAGTTCCAGAGCTCAGGGTAATGTCGTACGAGGAAAGGCTGCGGGAAATCGGACTGACGACACTGGAGGACAGAAGGGTCATAGGAGATATGATAACGACATACAAGATACTGCGGGGAATAGACAAGGTGGACAGAGACAGGATGTTCCAGAGAGGGGACACGGAAACAAGGGGTCACAATTGAAAGCTGAAGATTCAGACGAGTCACAGGGACGTTAGGAAGTATTTCTTCAGTCATAGAGTGGTCAGGAAGTGGAATAGCCTAGCAAGTGAAGTAGTGGAGGCAGGAACCATACATAGCTTTAATAAGAGGTATGACATAGCTCAGGAAGCAGAGAGGGAGAGGACCTAGTAGCGATCAGTGAAGAGGCGGGGCCAGGAGCTGAGTCGAGCCTTGCAACCGCAATTAGGCGAGTACAATTAGGTGAGTACACACACACACACACACACACACACGCGCGCGCGAGCGCGCACTAACAAAGGAGACAGAAAAGAAGCACTGAACTATAGACCAGTGTCACTGACATGTATAGTATGCAAAGTCTTGGAGAAGATTATCAGGAGGAGAGTGGTGGAGTACTTGGAACGGAACAAGAATAACAACGATAAGCAGCACGGATTCATGGAAGGCAAATCCTGTGTCACAAACCTTCTGGAGTTTTATGATAAAGTAACAGAAGTAAGACTCGAGAGAAAGGGGTGGGTTGATTGTATTTTTTTTTTTTGGACTGCAAGAAGGCCTTCGACACAGTTCAAGAGATTAGTGCAGAATCTAGAGGGTAAGCCACGTATGACAGGAAGGGCACTGCAATGGATCAGAGAATACCTGACAGGGAGGCAACAACGAGTCATGGCACGTGATGAGGTATCACAGTGGGCACTGTGATGAGCAGGGTCCCACAGGGGTCGGTCCTAGGACCAGTGCTATTTTTGGTATATGTGAATGACATGATGGAAGGGAAAGACTCACAGGTGTCCCTGTTCGCAGATGATGTGAAGCTAATGAGGAAAATTAAATCAGTTGAGAATCAGGCAGAGAGAGACTTGAACAGGCTGGACACCTGGTCCAGCAACTGGCTCCTCGAATTTAACCCCGCCAAATGCAAAGTCATGAAGATCGGGAAACGGCAAAGAAGACCACAAAGAGAGTGTAGGTGGCCAAAGAGCTCGCTCAAGGAGAAAGATCTTGGGGCGAGTTTAACACCGAGCATGTCTCCGGGAAGCACACATCAACCAGATAACTGCTGCAGCTTATGGGCGCCTGGCAAACCTGAGAATAACGTTCCGTTACCTTAGTAAGCAATCATTCAAGACACTGTATACCGTGTATGACAGGCCCAACTGGAGTATGAAACGCCAGTTTGGAACCCACACCTGGTCAAGCACGTCAAAAAATTAGAGAAAGTGCAAACGTTTGCGACAAGGATAGTTCCAGAGCTAAGGGAAACGTCCTACGAAGAAAGGTTAAGGGAAATCGGCCTGACGACACTAGAGGACAGGAGGGTTAGAGGAGACATGATAAAGACATACAAAATAATGCGTGGAATAGATAAGGTGGACAGAAACAGGATGTTCCAGAGATGGGACACAGAAACAAGGGGTCACACTCGGAAGTTGAAGACTCAGATGAGTCAAAGGGATGTTAAGAAGAATTTCTTCAGTCATAGAGTTGTCACGAAGTTGAATAGTCTAGCAAGTGATGTAGTGGAGGCAGGAACCATACATAGCTTTAAGACGAGGTATGATAAAGCTCATGGAGCAGAGAGAGGACCTAATATCGTTCAGTGAAGAGGTGGGGCCAACAGCTAAGTCTCGATCCCTGCAACCACAATTATATGAGTACAATTAGGTGAGTACACACACATACATATGCACAGTCACACACACACACACACACACACACACACACACACACACACACACACACACACACACACACACACACACACATTCACACACATTCACACACATTCACACACATTCACACACTACAAAAACCTGACCCATAAAAAAATGGTGGCTCAGAGGGGAAGTTGAAGGCTCAGGGGATGAGAGGAAGATGGTCCTGGTAAGGAAGAATGGATGGAAGAGCAATGTAAAAGGATGGAACTAGCTGAGCTTGCTATAAAAATGTAAAAGAGGACGAAAGCACAGAAGAAATAGGAGTCACAAGCAGAAGACACAGAAGCCAGGATACAGCCCCTAGAATATAAGGTAAACATGCTGAAGCGAGTTACAGGGCTGTTGCCCAGAGGAGACATGACATATGAAGTAGGTACACCCCTATTAAATGAGGAGCCCAATGGAAAGGAAGGAGACAAGCCTTATGCTAAGGCCCTATTCTTTCAGTCCCCCTAGCAAGGCTGAGGAATGTTGGGGGAAAGCAGTTAGGAGCAGGGATAGCAGTGAGGGGGAAGAAGTTAGAGAAGGTGACAGGTCGCCTGCAGAGGCACGACCATGCCACCAAGAGTTACAGGAAAATATAACGGAGATAATGGCCATGTAAAAACAGGACCCAATGACACAGAGGAAAAGGAAATGTGAGGGGGGAGAGGAAAATTAGTGTTTATTTACAGGCTTCAGGAGAGCGAAGGGAGGACACAATGAAAAAAGGCAGGAAGAAAAACAGAAGACTGAAAAAGTTAGAGAAACAGGCGAGAAGTATGACAGACAAAAATTTTTAAAGAAAATAGGAGGTATTGGGGGGAAAAATTTGGGTTTTTCAAACTGATTTAAAGCAAAAAATGGTGGAACAGGATCCCAAGGACACCCCCCAAAAGGGACATCAACTTTCAAGGGGTTGTTACTACCACACAGAACAAAACAGGATGACAGCAGCGGGGGAAAAAACACAAAAAAGGAAAGGGGATAGGAAAGGAAAAGGGACAGAGTCCACAGGGACAACCAACCGGGCAGAGCAACAAGCACGAGACACAAAACCTACTCAGAACCCCACAGCCAAACACGCTATCCCAACACAAGCCCAATCCTTATTTACAGCCCCCCCCCCCACAATGGGGCGTAGAATCCCCAGCACATCCCACCCCCCACCACCACAACCCCAGAACGTTTTTGGAGAGGAACTAAGGTAAAGTTCCCAAGCTGATAAAAAAAACGAAAAAAGAAGGGCACAAAAATCAAAAAAGGCATCACCCGGACAAAGGTCTCACCAAAATCAAGCTCACAATGTAACAATCCTTTCTTTCCAATGGGAATCAACCCGGGGAAAGACAGGGGAACAGGGGGGGTGGGGGAGGGGCTTTTCCCATAAAAAAGCATTGGGATTTTGACACTGGAGACGGGGGGGGGGGGCAAAAGGAAAAACTACAAAATAGGAAAATTTCAGTCGGGAGGTCCAAGGTAGAAATTGCATTTGTAAAACCCACCAAGAACAGCGGGAGGGCCAACAAGAGTATGTAAGAAAACAGAGCGAGGGTTAACACTGACGAAGGGCTCATGCGAACAGGGAAAAAGCACTGATTGGGGGGACTTCATCACTGGGGAAATTTTTCTCCAGGGGGGGGGAATCCCCCCCCTTCAGCCCCTTCAGCCCTTTCACCCTGAAGGCCCAGCCTCTCAAAGGGGGAAAAATATCTTTGTTTATGAAAACAGTGATAATTGATCAAATGCTTACGAGTATGCGTGGTCAAATGCCCTTTCCTTGCACCCAGTTTGCAAAGTGTATTTTTAAAGACATACATCTTTTATTTTTGCAGACAATTAAGGGAAATCCTCTCCTACTTTATTCCCATATAAAGAACTGGACATTTTGTCTATCTTAAGACAGAAAATCAAAATTCTTTTGCTTCACGAGGAAGGGGCAAGGAAGCAAAAAGTATAGGTCAGTTTTTTTTTTTGTGCGGGGAGCAACGGCTTGGGGCGTTTTGGGCATCTTCAGATTACTTTTGACTTACTGAAGTGACACTGACCCCAAAGAAAACCCAAAAAAGAACATTAAATCTGTGCGTTAGGGGGACAAAGTGCTCACAAAAAATAAAACTTACAGAGAAGTTGACAATTCTTGTGATATGGTGAAAAATTTTGTTGATGAACATTGTAACACGAGTTTGCGATCCAACGAGGTGGGACATTCTTCAAAAAACCCCTATTCTTCAATCAATCAAGGGATACCCGGGGCTAATTAGGGGTCAGATACTTACCCGGGGTAAATTTCAACACTGATTACCACTTTTGACTGCGCATTGAGAAAAAGTCGTGAGTTAGTCTTTTCATAAACCCCAGTGAATGGGGACCATTTGACCCACACAAGTGGGTTTTTTGTCAGCCATCATGAATGAAATATGCTGACTAACCCCCCCGGGGGTAATTTAAAATTTAAAATTATATTTCTTGACCCCCCATTTTGAGATGGTTTTGACAGCTTCTAGACCCGTCTGCAGGGGCGGCTGTCAGGCGATGATTGCCCTTTTAAGTTAAGTTAATTTTTAAAACTTAACTGGTAAACTTTATAAACATTTTTGGTTCCTTAAACCCAATAAAGCCCACACTGTGGCCCAAATATGTTTTAAACAGTGTACAAATAAAATGAGCCAAGTCTTCGAAAAAAAGCTGAAAAACAGTGTTTTACAATATAAATCGATAAATATCCCCCCAACTCAATCCAGAGAAGGGGCCCCTAAAAAAAACGGGCGCTCACCCACGTTCCCCCAAAGAAAACGGGGGGGGTGCTACCCAACAAGAAAACCGGGAGGGTCCCCGGGCACCCACTGCCCAATCTCGAAAAATTCAGACCAAGACAACAACCCCCCAAAGTGATGTTCAGTTTGTCTAGTAATATACCACACTGTTTTAATATTTATAGAGAGAAATTAAGAGAAAGATTGCATTAAAGTTTTTTTCTTATAGATATACTTTTTATTAAAGAACTTATATTATATAAATTTAAGCTTTCAAATATTTATTACAGGAATTATAAATGTGTAATATTATGTTTTTTACAGTTATCAGTCTTTTAAAGTGTAAGGGAATGAAGTGTATAACCGTTTTTTACGATTAATCTTTTGTGGTCAGCTGACACAGCAAAAAACCTCAAGCCATAAACACCACCCATATTCTGGTCCCCCTTCAGGCATTGACCCTGGGGGTTAAGTTAGGGGGTCAGTAGTGTCTACTGATTATTGCTGACTTAAGCAAAACAAAAACTCAGCTTTTTATGCAGTACAGTGTTTTTAAACACCTAAGGTGGTCTAGAATTTTCAATATACCATTAAAATGGCTTGTTTAAAACCAATTTCGTTTTTTCAACAAAGATTACACAATTAAAAATCTAATTTCAGTCGATAATTAACTAAATACAAACAAAATTTTGATGATTTGGGGGTCAAATTTAATTATTTAACAACGTATGGAAATAATTAATTCGACTATCAAATGAAAATAAATTTTTTGAATCAGATCCTCTGAGGATGAAATTAAAAAATTTTTTGGAACTTTTAGTAAATCAACTTTTTTTAGGGGGGACGGGAGTAAGGATCTCCCGCAAAACCCCTTGTCAAAGACCTACTTAACTAGTGGTCAAACACCTTCACCCTTTAAACAACAAAAAGTGCCCCATTCCCAAACTTCCCTACATTGTCATTACCTATTTTTCAAGGTCAAAATTATAAAAAAAAATTTATTAGGGGTTTCAATCCATAGTAAATTCACGAACTGACATAGAGAATTGCCAATTAATTATCTTAAATGTCTTTAAAGGGGAGAACCCTATAACTGATTAAGTCATTTCGGTGGTAAAGGAATTATAAATAGCCTTACGGTCTTAGCAACAATTACTTCGATGGAAAAAGGCCAGATTTAAACAGCAGTTTTAAAATATCAAGCTTGAAGCCACCCAAAATTGTTTTCAATTACAGGGATTTAAATCAATTAGACAATAGTCTCGATTCTAGATGCTAAATATACCCAAACAAGTATTGGTTTTTTCAGTGGGATTGTACAAATATTTGTCACCACAAACTATTGAACATTTAAAAATTTTTGTTCAATAAACCTATTTCACTTGTGAAGAAATTAAAATGTTTACAAAAAATAGTTTCATGCATGCAAGCAACGACAAAATAAAAAACCACAAAACCAGTGGGTAAAAACCTTCAAATCATATAAAAAGATATATTTTCCCCTAAACCACATAATGGAAATCCCCTATAGGCATTTAAGCTGTGATACAACAGACATAAACAGGCGTATACAAAACGTACCCAAAAATTTTCTTTGTGATGGAAACACATTGGGGACGTATTGTATTCAATACACATCAATGGAGGCCGTAAAAAAACGTGTTCATCGCTGAAAAGATCATCAAGTGAACACAAGGGGGGAAAATGCCAATGAAGAAGTTTTTAAATGCAAGGGGATCATATACAGCAAAAGCCCAAATACTTTTGCTGAACACAGCAGACCTCCTCAGAACAGGGGTCAACAACTACAGCATTTTAAAGTAAGATAATTTTAAAAAACTGCTCCCCGATAGCTCGGTTGATTATCTAATAAATTACACAAAACAAAGTGCTAACACTATTTTATCAAGGGTCCAAAGGGCCTTCTAAAAAAACGTGTTCAAAACTGAATAAACAACCCCATGCCAAAATACAGTTAGATATAGCTGGTTTTTTCCACAATTTGGAAAAAGACATTTGACCTACCAGAATCACTGTTGGTCTAGGAAACAGGAAAAAAAACAGTAGAAACTGTGGTAGTAGAGATTTTCCAAGTCTTTTGGGAGACCGGGATTAAAAGAAACGTTGCACACTGAAGCAGCTAAGGTCAAGTTGTGTCCTGACAACAGAAAGGGCCAATTTGTCCTTATTAATCATTGGAAGTGATTTTCACTGTTTTGTGCAAAATATAGAATAAACATGTGTTCACTTGCTGAAAACAGCAAGGCCCCAAAGATTGTGGCCCCTTCCCCCAAAGTGGGAAAGAACGATATTGATTCTGGAAAATGTCTAGTTACGAGAATAACCGGATCTGTACCCCACAAAAAAATTTTCATTACTGGAAGAAATGAATGAACCATTGTAAGTTGTATTTAGATCGATAGGGATTTTATGTAAATAAACCCAAACCCACAAGAGTCTCAACTTAAAAACCAAATTACACTGTAAAATAAAAAACCCCAAAGGGGGGTTTTCAGAAAATTAATACCCATTTAAAAATGCGGGTTTTCCAAAAAAAAAACCTCTAGTCCTCCCACTACCATAAAACAACGAACTTAAAAAATTCATTAGGAAATTTCGGAAAATTTAAGACAAAAACCCCTTAGACCTAGGAAAAAACTGAAAACCCCCCACTATTTTTATATAATTCCCACGTGGAAATAAAAGAGGAATCAAATGCTTAGACCACCCCATAACTGAAAATTGGGAAGTCAGAAATTTTGAAAACCCCTTCCACACGGTGAATTTCAGGGGCCAAGTTTATAAAGAAATAGAAAGTTTTATCTGTCTTTTGGCCAAAACACTAACTAAAGCCCCGGAAAACCGTTTTCCTTTTTTTTGGGAAATTTCCCAAAAACTACCTTTCACTTTTAAAAATTTAAAGCCCCTTTCTTAAAAAAAAAGTTTTTTTTGGACTTTCCCAAATTAAAAAAGAAGATTTAAACCTTTTGAGTTGGTAAAAAGAAAATCCCAATTTTAAAACTTTAAGCTTAAAACTTTAAAAAACGTTTTAAACAAAATTTTGCAACAATTCTCTAAAATTAAAAAAGAAGCTTTTTCTCAAAAATAAACAATAAAATCGAAATCCTAAAGAAAATTTTTTGAAGGGTTTTAAAAGTTTTATCCTCAACTGTTAAAATTTAAAAAAGGGTTTAAATCTTATCAAGAGGGGAAACTCAAAAGGAGGGATGAAAAAGCCCAAATAGTCAAGGTGGGAAAAAAACCCCAAGATTTTAAAAACTCATCAAAAAATTTCCCTGGGAAAGGAAACTAACAAACATGTGCTGGACTAAAATTTGGCCTGAGTTTCTTTTGGGTTCAAAAGGGAATAACAAAAATTTAAAACCCGGGGACACCCTTAAGGAAAACGTCCCCAAGGTACACATTTTTGGGCTTAGACTCCGTTCACATTTTCCCTAAAGGGAAAATCTATGAAAAAAACCCCCATGGAAGAAAAATAGAGAATTTTTCCTTAAAAAAAAGAGTAGCAAAATAAAAAACAAGGTTTTTTTCACTTCTAAAAAATCCCAGGGCTGGTCAGGGGAAAAGAAATTTGTGTTTTATGCTCCACGAGAATGGGCCCTTTTAAGGGGTACAAAAAATAATTGAAGAAAAAAACATTCTTAAAACCAAAAGGAAAAAGGGGAAAAGCAAAACCCGAAAAGCAGAGGGAAAAAAAACCCCTTTGGGAAACCTTGGACAGCCTTTTTTTAAAATTTTAAAAAAAAAACCCATTAAAAATCTTAACCCATTAAATACTGGGGTGAAAAAATGAAAAAGTTTTTTTCCCTTTTTAAGAAAATAAATAAAAAATTTTTAAATTTTTAAGGGAAAAAAGATCAAAAAAAAAGATGCAGGGGAAAATTTTTCTTTCCCCAAAATCCTTTTACCCCAAAAAATTCCAAAAAAACCCCCCACATGGTTACTGGTGGGGACTGAAATTTGTATAAATTTATGGCCCAGGCCAATTGGCAAAAAGATTTTTAAATTTTTGGCCACACAATTTTATCAAAAACCCCCTTTCCCCCTAAAACACAACCCCGATAAGGGGTAATTTCGCGGACCAAAAAAAAAATCAAAACCTGGTTAATCTTTTTTACTTGGTAAACTAAGAGTTTCCTTTGTCCCCCTTTGTCTTAAAAAAACCTTTATAAAAATTTTAAAACCCATTAAATACGGGGTTGAAATTTAATACAAAAAAATTTTTTCCCTTTTACAAAATTATAAATTTCTGGAAGCACAAGTTAAATCCCCAAAAAACCCCTGCCCATGATTAATTCTTTGGGGATTTAAATTTTGACCAGAAAGATTAAAAAGATGTCGAGGAAGAATTCTTTTTTTTCTTCATTTACCTAAAAAACCCCTTTCATCCAATATTGATCCCCCAAGAATCATTGGCAAAACAAAACTGATTGTGAAAAACCGCCCACAGTAACGTGTTCCCTGGGGGGGTAGCTGACACACTTTGTCTTTATACGAAAATCCAAGGAAACCCTTCAAGGTCGACAAAGTGTGGAAAAAACAAATAAGGGACTGTTTTAAACTTTTCGTCATTTACGAAAACGAGTAGGGTCAATATCCAGGCCACCTCCATACCCCCCCTGAAAAAATTTTGGGTCTTTCCCATTTCCTTTTGGGAGGGGGAACAGGTTTTTAGATTACGGGGCCCAAATTTAATTTTTAAAACCAAAACAGTTGACAAAGTTTCATCAAGGTGTACATCTGTTTTTTTTCACTTTGCTACAACTAGACCCAGTACATCTAAAAGTAGCCACGGGGACATGTCTGCTAAAAATTTTAAAAAAATTATTCAAAAGGTTTTGGGCACCCAAAGAAGGCATGTCCCAGACTGTGATTTCAGGAAATGCAACAAAACTTTTTTGGGCTGGTGCTTTTTAAATAAAAGCAAGAATTCTTTAAACCAACCAGAAGTACAAAGATGCGTAAAAACAGATAAAAGCCCAAACGGAATAAAAACAGATGCAGGTGTCTTTTGGAGATACATTCCTCCTAAATTTTCCATGGCACGGGCGGATTTTTTAATGAAAGAAAGATTGGCATTGAAAAATGTTTTTAAAAGGAAGATTCTTCATCGTAAAAGAATCGATTTTAGAAGAATTCCTTTAACAGTTGGGGAACTGAAATAGAAAAAAGCAAAAAACAGCCCTCTAACTTTGTTACCGATAACTGAAAATTTTAAAAGGGTGTTAAGCCATTTTCATTTATTTCATGGCAAAAGGATCGAACCTGTTCCCCCCAATAATTTTAAAAAAATCATAGAGGACCCAAATTAAAACGAACCGGGAAAAAAAACTCAACTTTAAATTAAAAAACACTTAAAAAAGTGATTGAAGTTGGGAAAAAAATTTGGCGAGAAGACTATCTCACCTCATTGAGAGAAAACCCTTTTATGGGCTGGTGTTCCTGAAAAACTTTAAATCCTTAAGACCCGGTGACATTTGTTTATTATTTTACAATGATGGTCCAGGTCCCAATGGCCCCATTGGGAAAAATTTTGACCTATATCCTGATTGGGAAATGGAAA
Source organism: Cherax quadricarinatus (assembly GCF_026875155.1). Lineage (NCBI taxonomy): Eukaryota > Metazoa > Arthropoda > Malacostraca > Decapoda > Parastacidae > Cherax > Cherax quadricarinatus. The sequence goes on along the minus strand of NC_069477.1, from coordinate 25,679,250 downwards.
ACAAACAGGGAACAGTTGGTTTTTTTAAGCAAAGGTGTAGTGAATAAGCGGACAATAAATAAACTAGTACCCCCCCCTTTGAATTACCCCAAATGTTTAAAAAAAAAAATCAGTGATTCCCCCCCAAAAAACCCCCACAGACTAAAGTGTTTTAGGAAAAAACAAACAGCAGGGGTGACGAGGGGAGAAAAACAAATTAATGTTAAGTATGAATAGTTTTACCTGCCCGCGAACCCCCTTTCCGCCCCCCCGTGGGAGAAATTTTTTCCCCGGAGGGGGGTATCAGCCCCTTCACCCCCTTTTAAACCCCTTTCAGGCCCCGAGGGGCCCCGGCCTCTCAGAAGGGGGGAAATATCTTGTTTCCCGTTACATTTAGTAATTTGATCCCCAAGGTGCTGTACAAGTATGGGGTGGTCAAAAAAAACCCCCGCTCCTTGCAGTCCGTTTTTGCAAAGTGTATTTTTTAAGAGAAAAGTAAAATCTCTTACTTTAGCAGGACAAAATTAAAAGGGGAAAACCTTTCTCCCACTTTATTACCATAGTAAAAATTGTGGGCATTGTTGTCTATGCCTTTAAAACACAAGAATCAAACATTCTGCTTTCTTCATCGGGGGGAAGTGGCAAAGGGAAACAAAAAGTACTAGGTCACTTTTCTTTTTTGCTTTGGGGAAAAAACGGGGGGGGCCGTGGGGCTTCAATTATTTTTGACCTACTGAGATGCACTGACGCCAAGAAACCAACAAAGAACACTATCTGTGCGTTAGTGTGAACAAAGTGTCTCACAAAACAAAAAACATTTACAAAAGTGTGATCAACTTCTTAGTGATTTTGGTGAAAAATTTGGGGAAGAACATGTAACAACATTTTTGCATCCAATAGAGGTATGCACTTCTTCAAAGAACCATTCTTCAATCAACTCAACGGATATCCGGGCGAAAATTACGGCAGAAACATTACCCAAAAAGTTTTCTAACTCGTGAGAAACACTATTGACTGCGCAGTTATATAAAGTCGGATTAGTCATTAATAAACCCCATGATATTCACCATTGATCCACACAAGTAGGTATTTTGTCGCCATCAGTGAATGAAATATGCTGAATAACACCCTCAAAATTTATAACTTACAAATTAAATTTTTTGACACCCATTTGAATGTTTCGAAAGCTTCAGCCCTCGTCTGCAGGGGGGGCTGTGCAGGCAATGATTTGCCCTTTTTAAGTTAAGTATAAGTCTTTAAACTTAACGGTAAACCATTTATCAACATCAAAAAAGAAACTGACTGGAGAATTTGAGCCACATGGGGGGCTAAATGATGGGGGGTACTGGGGAAACCCTCATGTCCCAAACACGTAAGGACACCCCAGATGAGAAGAGAGAAGAACCACAAGACTGATTTTGAGAGGCAGATATTGAGAATATCACACAAAAACCCCCGGGGGGCCAGTGACCGTGTGGTTCGAGCACGAATACACAGTGAATTACAAGGGGAGAGAAACAGAAGAGCAGACAATAAGCCAAACACAAGAGAGGGGACTAAGAGACATGAAAAATTTCCACACGAGGGTTTAATTTTAATTCAGTTCAATTCAATTTATTTTCTATAAGGGTTACAAAGTGGGGGTTTTTATTTTGGGGATTGTGTGTTTTCATGTTTAAAAAACAATTACAGAGGGGGCCACTAGGGCACCTCAGGCTAGCATTTTGGGGGAACTTTGATTTTTTCTTTAAAATAAATCCTAAAAGATTAGGGATTAAGGCTAATGACTACACATAATTTCGGTTTAGCAAAGGAATGTTTTTGTTTTTTGGTACAATACAAGTGTCTATTTTGATATTATAGGCAAACTTATGACTATTAGGTTTTTTTATTTTTAAGATTAAATTATATTCTGGGTTTTAAAGTCATGATATGAATTGTGAAACCCCCCAGGTGGGTTTTCATTAGTTAGTTGTCGGGGTGTAAAGGGGGATAAGATGTTTTCTAACTGTATTTTTAAAAGGGTAATGTGTCTGCAGTTCAGAGTTTTTCAGGGGGGTTTTCCCAGTTTAAGGTCCTTCAAAAAATTTGAATTTTTAAAAGGTTTAGTCGAACAGGGGGAATGTCATAGAGATGTTCGTGTCTGGCGTTATGCCTGTGGATCCTGTCACAACTATCAAGAAAGCATTTTAGGTCAAGGTTAATATTGGAATTTAAGGTCCTGTATATATAGTTTTCACAGTAGAAAAGTGGTGTTCTGAACAGGGAGTGATTTTTAGATCTATGAAGAGGGGGGGTGGTGTGCCAGGGATGGATTTAGTGATAATTCTTACTGCGGCTTTTTGTTGGTAATTATTGGCTTTAGGTGTGTTGCTGCAGTTGAACCCCAAGCACAGATAGCATAGGAGAGGTATGGATATACAAGTAAATGATATAGTGTGAGAAGGGCAGTTTGCGGCACGTATTATCGTATCTTGGAGAGGATCCCCACCGTTTTGGATACTTTTTTTGTTATGTGATGGATATGGATGTTGAAATTTAGGTTGTTGTCGAGGTATAGGCCAAGGAATTTGCCCTCATTATGTCTGGCAATTAGAATGTTGTCGATCTTAATGTTAAGTTGCGCAACACCTGCTCTGCCACCAAACATAATATAGTAGGTTTCGTCAGTGTTAAGTGTAAGTTTATTGGTTGTCATCCAAGTCGAAATTTTGAGCAGCTCCTCGTTAACAATGGCGTTGAGGGTGGCAAGATTAGGGTGGGAGATGACATAAGTCGTGTCGTCAGCAAAGACAATGGGTTTCAGGTGTTGGGATTTGTTTGGAAGATCATTGATGTAAATGAGGAAGAGCAGGGATCCAAGGACACTTCCCTGCATAACTCCAGTATCAAGTGATGAGGCTGTGTCTTTAATGGTGACATACTGATACCTATTGGCAAATAGATAAATTAAAACCTAACAAATCCCCAGGCCCTGATGAACTGTATGCAAGGGTTCTAAAGGAATGTAAAGAGGAGCTTAGCACACCTTTGGCTAATCTTTTCAACATATCACTACAAACTGGCATGGTGCCAGATAAGTGGAAAATGGCAAATGTGATACCTATTTTCAAACACGGTGACAGGTCCTTAGCTTCGAACTATAGACCAATAAGCCTAACCTCCATAGTGGGAAAATTTATGGAATCAATAATTGCCGAGGCAGTTCGTAGCCACCTTGAAAAGCATAAATTAATCAACGAATCTCAGCATGGTTTACAAAGGGGCGTTCCTGCCTTACGAATTTATTAACTTTTTTCACTAAGGTATTTGAGGAGGTAGATCATGGTAATGAATATGATATTGTGTATATGGACTTCAGTAAGGCTTTTGACAGGGTCCCACATCAGAGACTATTGAGGAAAATTAAAAGCACATGGAATAGGAGGAGAATTTTTTCCTGGATAGAGCATGGTTGACAAATAGCAGCAGAGAGTTTGCATAAATGGGGAAGAAATCAGAGTGGGGAAGCGTCACGAGCGGTGTTCCACAGGGTCAGTGTTGGGCCCCCTGCTGTTCACAATCATACATAAACGACATAGATGAGGCATAAAGAGCGACATCGCAAGTTTGCCGATGACACCAAAATAGGCCGTCGAAAATTTATTCTGACGAGGACATTCAGCACTCCAGGAAGATTTGAATAACTGATGCAGTGGTCGGAGAAGTGGGAGATGCAGTTTAATAAGACAAATGCAAAGTTCTAAATGTTGGACAGGACAATAACCATGCCACATATAAACTAAAAATGTAGATCTTAAAATTACGGGTTGCGAAAAAGATTTGGGATTCTGGTTAGCATAATCTGAAACCAAACAACATGCAAAGTGTTCGCAATAAAGCTAATAAATCCTTGGCTTCATATCAGAAAACATA
>NC_069477.1:25631144-25674856 GCF_026875155.1 Cherax quadricarinatus | reverse complement strand
ACCCCCCGGGCCCTAAGTATGCTAAGGAGAAGGAGCATAGACACAGGCGAGATTTCACAGTCACTAAAAATAAAAATATACCCCCACTCCATAAAGGGGGTAGCATCGCAGTAGCTAAGAACTATAGGCCAATAGCTTTAACGTCCCACATCATAAAAATTTTTGAAAGAGTTCTAAGAAGCAGGATAGCAAACCACCTGGACTCCCCAAAATTGAACAACTCAGGGCAACATGGTTTCAGAGCAGGTCGCTCCGCCTTTCGCAATTTGCTAGACCACTATGATAGATCCCAGATGCACTGGGAAAACAAACAGAATGCAGATGTAGTATACATAGACTTGAAAAAAGCCTTTGACAAGTGCGACCATGGGTAATAGCACAAAAAAATGCGTGCTAAAGGGATAACCGGCAAAGTAGGCCAGATGGATCTTCAACTTTCTAACCAATCGCACACAAAGAGTAGTGGTAAACAGAGTTAAATCAGATGCTGCATAGTGAAGAGCTCTGTCCCACAAGGCACAGTACTCGCACCTATCGTGATCCTTATTCTCATATCAGACATGGGACAGAGATGTAAACCACACCCTGTATCATCTTTTGCAGACGATACTAGGATCTGCATGAGAGTGTCATCCATTGAGGACACGGCAAAGCCCCAAGAAGATATAAACCAAGTTTTCCAATTGGCAACAGAAAAGCAATATGATGTTCAATGAAGACAAATTCCAACTACTCCGTTAGGAAAACTGGAGGAAATATTAACTAGGACTGAGTATATACAAACTCCAACACACAATAGAGCGGAAAAGTAATGTGAAGAACCTGTGTGTGGTAATGCCCGAAGACCTCACCCTTTAAGGATCACAACAAGCCACTATCACATCTGCTAGGAAACTGATAGGATGGATAATTTAGAACATTCAAGACAAGAGATGCTAAGCCAATGATGATCCTTTTTAAATCACTTATTCTCTCTAGGCTGGAATACTGCCTGTACATTAACATCCCCATTCCATAGTCAGGTGAAAATTGGCAGAACTAGAGAATGTACAGAGAAATCATTATCTTCACGTGAAGTATCCACCAACACCTTAACTGGGAGCGCCAGGAAGGCATTCGAACTTGTACTCACTAGAGCGCAGGTCAGAGAGAAGTATATAGTCATAAATCTACACCTGGAAGATTCAGGAGGGACTGTCCCTAATCTAGCACACAGCATTCACACCATACGAAAGCAAAAGACTTGGCAGGCGATGCAACAACCCCCAGTGAAAGAAGGGGTCGTCAACTGGTACAAATCTAAAGAGGAAAACGCAATAAGTGTCCCGGGGCCCAAGATTGTTCAACAGCCTTCCTATAACTGGCTTAGGAGTCAGTGGGGTTACACAGGCTTGTGTGTTTGGGTGTCCATGGCCCGGCCGGGCAGGCCATGCCTCGCAAGAGAGTAGCTGGAGTACTTGTGTGTTGAATGCCTAGCCGCTGTGAGAGTGAGAGCGATGCAAGTCATGGGCATACTGAATGGGGAAGGCCTAGGAGGCATCACCCAAGCATAGCGGAAATATGAAACTAAGCTGGCAAGACATCATGTACTGACTGTGTCAACAGTACAGGCTGTCTACAAACGCTCGGCCACCTACCCGCACGTCGTCCCACGTGGCGACAATACGGTAGTAAAAGAAACTCGGTCTCTCTCTTCGAAGGAACAGGGCACAGAACACCAAAATAAAAACTATATATACACTATGGACATGGAAAAAAAAACTTCCTACAGGAGGGAAGAAAAAAACATGTGGGGTGTGCTAAACATCGTGGTCAAAGCAGTGAGCATCGAAGTGCATCACTGCATGCCTTTCCTGCGTCTGGGACAGATTACTGCAACACGGGAGACATCGACTGTGCGGCTGAGCTGTGACGTAACAGGGTATCGGTCTCTGGAATGGTGAAGCAGTCATCGTAGAGTCGCGCAGGTTTTCACTCACCTGGGGCCCAACATGCCGTTGGTGCCCTCGAGAGAGGCGTCACAAAAACTCGGCAACTGGGCAGGAACTTCTGGAAGGGCGACTCAGGAGGACACTTCTCGACTGGTACTGTCCCGCTGTGGCGTCCACTGCCGGCGAGCGTGAAGCGAGTTTGTGGAGCGAGTCGTGGGGGGCAGAGACCATTGGGCTAAACATCTGGAAGTCGTAACATTCATAGCACCAGAACTGCAGTGAGAGAGCTTAGCAGTCAAAGTGACCATCTTCTTTGTGCAGGAGGCTGCTCACTGAAGCTTGTGACACGGAGGCTGACACAGCTCCTGCCGACAGGCCTGGCTGCGGCTTGACGAGTATCATCTCTCGACATTTTGGAGTTTATAGCAGAGGGTTAAGCCTAAAGCGACCCCAGACTTGTTTTCTCTCTACATATTAACGCACCTCTGACGGTCCTGGAGGTGAAGTTGGAAGCAAATCTCGATGGAAACGGTAGCAGGTCATTCTGCAGAACAACACGAGCGACGAGCATAAAACTTTTTCTGTACAAAAGGGTCTCATTACGCTCAGCTGAAAATCAGCTGTCAAACACAGGTCAGGTGCGGGTGACTTTAGCACGTGGTGCAACTCAAGGTTGACCACTAGACCTCACTGGACACACGGAAAACTACAACACACCGCTGTACAATACGTACAACTTGGCGTAATTAGCAAATGATGCTTTTTCTGCACATAAAACGACTAAGACTTACAAAAATTATGTAGACACTGACTGAGAGGAATTAATTAACCACACCACATATATCTCTCTCAATCTACTCGACAATACTGAAATAATTACTAAGAACACTCGATGTGACCATCATTTGATGTCAGGCGTGTGTCGGCAAGTGACCGTCAGGAGCAGTGACGTCAACAGACATCCGAGGTTACGTCAGGCAGACAACGTGAAGGTACTGTCACAAACATCGTGACTCATTAAGTCGGGCAGGCATCGTGGGTGGCTCGATGAGATGCTGGCAGCAGACCAACATCATGAGGCCTTGGGACAACTGGTAACACACGTGGCTTTTGTAAGTTACTGACATCGCCCACACCCACGTGAACGTCGTGTGATCCACTAGCTTTTCGTAGTGGCTCGGGCACTCGGAAACACAGCACTGGCAATGAATACATACGAAAAACAGCAGAAAACACATCATAGGGTAGTGGGCATTGGTGAGTGGTAGTATGGTAGGCTGAGTGCGAGGAGCGTGCGTGAGTGGTATGGCAGGGCGTTGCATCTGCGGTTCCTCCTCCTCCCACAAACAAGGGAAGGACACACAGACGCAGAAAATCACCACAGAAAGCTCACCATCTAGGCTTGCTGCAAACAGGCTGTGCTGAGCTGAACAACAAACAGCAACATACAAGTGAGCAACTGAACACGTGACATGAGAAACACAGTAAGGGTACAATGGGACGCCATAACAATTCTCGAGAATTTCGGCAAATTTCGGGCTGTATCTGCTTGTACCTGTGTCTGGGATGCTCAAACGCAGACAGACCACGATGCTCTGTGATGGGTGATGAAGTGAAGATGACTTTCATACCTCTCCTCCCTCTCCTCTCCCAGGCAAACAACAACTGTACTGCGAGCACCGCTGTCACCATTTATTATGAGGTTGTGTTGGTAGGCTAAGAGCGGTGTTTAATGATATAACTTCTTGCGAGCTTCTTTCCTTATTGTTAATGTCGTGGGGTGGGAGTTACACAGCTTGTGTGGTTGTGCCCATGGCCCGCAGGCCATGCCCGCGAGAGAGAGCAGGGGAGTACTTGTGTGTTGATGCCAGGGAATTGATGCCAGGCCGCTGTGAAGGAGTAGCGGAGCATAGTCTGGGCATACTGAAGTGGAAGGCCTAGTTGGCAGCACAGCATGCGCGCAAATATCGAACTAACTGGCAGACAGCATGTACTGTCTGTGCAGACAGTACAGGCGTCTAACAACTCCCACCAGCAATAAGGGCATTACGGAGAACCACCTGGTTTGTCTTCAAGTGGAGCTGGACAGATAACCTAAGGACGGTGCCGGAATCAGCCGGCTGTGGTTCGAACGTTGGATTGGCGTGCGTGAGAGCGCAGCAGTAACATCCCGTTGATACAGCCCTGATCGCAGCCGGGAGGTCTGGTACGTGGACCGGGCCGCCGGAGTGCGATTGACCGCGGAATGCCCCCAGGAGAGACCCCAGGTATGTTGATTATCCCCCATTGTAAACCTTGTTATATAACCCGGTGGGGGGGGGGTAGTTGTTATCCCCAGTGTAACCTGCTATCCACCCCCCCAAGTTTTTTGTTACCTTTATCCCCAGTGTAGTTATCCCCCAGTGTACCTGTTATCCCCAGTGTAGTTGTTTAACCCCCGTGCATCCTTTTATCCCCAGTGTAGTTGATATCCCCTGTGTGAGTTGTATCCTCGCCAGTGTACTTGTTATACCCAGTAGTTACATTAATATGAAATTGTATAAAATACCGAAGGTTCTGTTAGGTAAGAGCCTATGCCACATTTAGGTATCTTTTTATTTCGAAATAAAGATCCTAAACTGTTGCATATGTGTCATACCTAACATCCTCAGTGTTGTTGTTATCCCCAGTGTACCTGTTTTATCCATCAATTGTAACTGTTATCCCCGTGTAGTTATCCCCCAGGTACTTTACCCCAGTGTATTTGTTATCGCCAGCGTAATTATCATAATATAGTTGTTTAAAGTCACTGATTGCGAAACATAACTATAAGATAACCCATGATGTTTGTACATGTGTCGTGGCCACTCAAACCTTATCCAGTCTATATGGGAATGTATAATTCCTTAACCTTACTTGAAAAGAACTTTCAGAATTTCAGTAACTGGCATGATCCCTCATCCTGGCCCACCCACCTTCAGATATACCGTGGGACATACAGGAGTTCTCCCGAAACCGCTGAAGAATGGGGTAAGACACCGCAGAGATGAGCGCATTTGTGCACCTGCACACGTGGTGAGTGACTGAAAGCCTCACCTTCCAAGAAATGATGTCCTTATGTTTAAATATCTGAGTAGATAGAGGTGTTTTGGGCAGGATTACTGCCCTGAGTATCTGAAACAACTTCCTAAGTATCTCTTCGAATAGTTGAGGACAAAATTTGGGAGGAGAGAAGTTAGGATATGAGATAAGACTAGCCTATTATTGGCACGAAGGCTTTGCTGCAGAAGTCCTACTATCTCATTGTTATGCTCATATTGAACCTGTGGAAAGGTGCCTCTTCCAAAAGGGTGCACCCGCACACGATTCCCTCCCAAACTCATACTCTCGTTGTATCCAACCGCCCATATAGAAATTGGTAGCGTCAACGCGTGTCTAATTGATGGAGGGAGTATTGACAGGAAGCCCAATATGTATTGTCCGATAATGAGTTTTAAAGGACATAATGTGTTAGCCCTTGCGCTCATGAACCAACCCACCGTACCTCAAACCACCTCATCAGTGACCTGCTTACCTAACTTGTCAGACACCACTACATGTATCATGTATCCTGACAAGGACAAGATGTGGAAAACGACTCTTAAGAAAAGGTTCAGGAAATTTATTAGAGGAAACGTTTCGCACACAAGTGGGATTCTTCAGTCCTGTTATTTTCTGACCGAAGGAACACCTCCATTTCTCTTCCAGAGGATCCCATATCGTACTCATTTCGCCATTTATTTTGTTCTGTCATTGACGGGCTACCAGCAATAAGTAATACGACCTGTGCTACTTGTTGAGTTGTTGGCGCATTGATCAAGAACATTGCAAGGGTAGCAATGCCCTAAAGAACCAGGTCTTCTCCTTGAGATAGCCATAATCTAGTTGATAAAGCAACAGCACGAACCATGATGCCGGGACAAATCGCGCTACATTTAAGAAACTGTCCCCAGAGAACACCTAACATCACAAGTTAACATCAGTATCCAATTTATAATCACAGTGTAATCAACTTTAATAATAAGAAATTCTTTACAGAACCCCATTGTAAAAATTCACTCGTCTGACGTATTTTGGTTATCCTGGATAATTAACAACATATATACTAGGTATAATTGTAGTCAGCCTAACATATGTAGCTGTACTTCAGTGTATCTGTACAATAAAGTTCACGAGCATTCAAGGAGGCCTCGGAGATTCATTCGTGGACTGAGCATTTTTTTAGTTTAAGTTTAATAGTTTATTATGCAATCCCCAACCCATCCTGTGGACGGTAGGTCCAAAGATTACAGAGGTACATAAGGGTCGGGACTGGACCGTCAAAAGTTTTTGATAGCTTAGCAAAGTTACAGGAGGTACTGAATTCACGAATTTACAAAGGTTAATGCACTTCACAATTTACAAAGGTAATGAACCTTCTCAGGTAGGTCTAGTCACAATCATAGACAAGTTACAAGGTATTTTACAGATTACAGAGGAACACAATGGTCCAGGGATCCGGCTCCAACGTTTTGAAGGCTGACTAGGTACAAGGTAAAAGAACTCACAAGTTACAAAGGAACTGAACTCACAAGTTACAAAGGTAATGAACTCACAAGTTACAAAGGTAATGAATAACTGTAAAATGGTTACTTACGTGTATACAAGGCTGCAATCATGGAAAAATTTTAGAGTAAATAAGCAAATCCCACTTCACACACCCTCGGACACAACTGTAGTGATTTTATTGGTGCAAATTTTGATTGCATGAGTCTCTCTCTCTCACCACACACACACACACATACAAATTCATACACACACACACATACATAATTCACACACACAGCACACACACACACACAAACACACACCGCACCTCCCACACACTCAACACCGCGCCACACACAGGTAGCTCGGACTCGACCCCCGTCATATCCGCAACTAGGTGAGTAAACACACACACACACACACACACACACACACACACAACACACACACACACAGACACAACACATACACAAACTCATTACACACACATCGCACACACACTCATACACACACTCACACACACTCATACACACACACACACTCATACTCACACACACAAACACACACACACTCATACACATACACCACAAACACAACACACACACAACACACACAACACAACACAACACACATCACACACACACACACACACACGAGCACACACACACACACACACACACTCATGCACATATGTGGTAATGCATTTATTTACATGGATGGAAGCCTGATTGCCTCTTCTACTACAGATAGGGATGGTTTGAGAACACATCCCCTAACTGCAGTATATGAGGCAAACAGTCCGTGAAACAGTAATGGTCATTTCAAGGTAGTCCCTGAAGGGATCATAGCCTAGATTTTTAGGTTTGATTTCGTGAGAAAGTATGGCGAAGTCTGGGAGCTCCATTATGACAGGAAATGTTGTGTGAACCGACAATATTCCCACAAGGGGAAAACTGCAATTGTAATAAGATGGGTAAAAATCACTCTGTTGGAAGGCCTTACGTCAGGTAGTCCCAAGGTTAAGGGCCCACTAACGACTTGAAGAATGGACTTGAAACGATAGAATTTCTTGCTGCCATACACTCGAATAAGCTGTTTGCGCCCCCTTGGTTCCATATCTAGTGATGTTGTTTGTGGTCAGCTCCCGCATTGAAGAAAGCATGGTAATGGTACTATAAAATACTCCTGCTAAGACTGTATGGAGGCAAATCTACTGTGAGGTATACGGGTGTAAGGGAGATTAATCTCTATGTAGTCCTGCTGTCTATGGGGCAAAATAATCCGCGGTTACCCATACGATTAGACCGTCCATAAAGGTCATCAATCTATGGCTATGATGCTGTCTTCGTCAGCTTATTGGATATTAATGGAATGCATATTCCTTGTTTCGACTGAACGGCCACCTCCATTGTAGGGCCCTCTTTCGTATTTCTCGATGTAAAGTAACCACGCAGCTTTTACATTTGGAATAGTGTCCTGGCAGCTGTCCCTCCATTCAGAAGGATGATGACTGGATGGTGAATTGCATCGTTCAACCTACAAGGAGGAGTGAATTGTTGAAGAAGTGCCGGAATGTTAAGTTTGTACAACTGAGGCAACCCATTATTTCGGTGTTATTGCGTTTTGTTATGTGCTGCGAGCAAGAAACTGGTGTCTGAGATTATAAAAAAGCCTTGGAGCTAGTGTGTGTGCGGTCTCACTTACTTGCTCTACAATGGAGAATGGCCTGGTAGGTCCGAGTTGGACTATACAGACTTATTCTGAGTACAGAATAGTTGATCCTCTACAATTAGTTTGCTAGTGTTGTATGACACTTATAAATCGCCGTCTCGTCTTCTGACACCAGGGCACACGAAATGGGTTGTTTTTTTTTTCAGCCCAGCCACCGTGGAAGAGAAGAACGTCGTCGAGTCCTGCTCTTCAGCTGAGCAAAACTCGGAACACTGTTGCTCGAGAATTTACTTGGGATAAATCCTGAGTAAGTTCTTCAACTCAGAGCCGTAGAGGAGACTGTGCTTGCAGTCACTTCGCAGCCCCATCCATCAAGAGGTAGGCGGGTGACATATGCTTATCTTGTTTACCCCTCTCATCCCACAAAGCCCCCCCTTCCTTCCCCTCCCTCTCCTAACCCCCATACATCATCGACTGGCCCACACCCCTTAACACACTACATACTTAGCTATCCTTCGACTGTCCTATCTTCTTCTTCTTTCGGCAACTTCGCTTTGCGATTAACAACAAGGCATTTTGACCATCTGGTTAGCCCGAGTGTTTTTTAAAATCCAGCCATCTTCTTGCCTTGGCCCTTTCCCCTCACACCACGAGGGTAAGGCTACTTTAGGGGCTGACCTTTCAAAAGTCCACTGAAATAGAGATGTTCTTTGGGCTTCGAAAGGCAGATTTTAAGGGAAAGATGAGGTCCTTTTTGTTAAGCAACTCCTCTGCAGATTGCACCTTCCAGGCATCATAGGCGAGGATTCGTGTATGAATTACGCACTGAAGGAAAATCAATATTCCATGAAAGACATTCTTAAATGGTATTTGCCGTCTAGCTCAACTGTTGCCTCCAGGGGGATGTTTGTCTTCAAACCCACGCCAGGAGCAGTACTTCTCGCTACTCTTTCGAAAGAAGAGTTACTTCAACTCCTAAAGCATGATGTCTTGATAAACAAAAGACTTCTGTGTTTACCCCGCGAGTTCACCTGCCACTATCAAGCTCAGTTAGGACAGTGTTGTGGGCCAGAAATCATCAGTTTTATGAAACACGAGGCACTGTTACAATGAAATTGTTGATAAAATCTAATAACCGAGAATTCTACCTTAGGGCTGTATAAGCACATACGCGTGTCTCGAATCTCCTTCACCAACCAACAATAAGGATAACTTTAAAAATATATACTCTAGACACCTGAGGAGGCCAAACTGTGTGTCATAATGTGTGCTTCAAAAGTGTTTCAGTACCAGAAGTACATCTGACCAAATAATCTATGAACGCTTTAGTCAGAGAGACACAATGTTCTAAGATGTTACGCCTTTGGTCATAAAAACAACAAATGCAGTACAAACAAGGGCAAATTTTAGTCATTTGCTCTGGGCCAACATTCTATCTGTGATTGTACCAATAAAAATACACCTAAATGTGTCCTCTGTAATGGAAAACATCATGCTGTTTCTGGCTATTCTTGTCCTGAAAGGAAACAAGGAAACTGCAGAAACGCAATCTTGACGCCCAAGAACATCACTTCTTAAGAAGACCACTCCCCAGGTCACCGCCAACCATAGTCCCAAGCTTGCCTTCGCCAGCTCTGCCTGGATCAAGTGGACTTCCTCAGGTATCTCTACCAATGCGGTATTCCAATGTTGGAAATTCTGCCCCTCTTGAGTTGGCCCACGCATCTAACCCACACTTAACAACAGACACAACAACCAAGGTTCAGAGTTCGCAATCTCAATATGTCTCACTATCCAACAGAACGTGGATATAAACAAGAAGCACAACAATGTACTTTGTTGGCCAATAGACATAGCAGTGGTGAATGCAACTCTGGCTCTCAGTTTTAAAGGATCTGTTAAATGGCTCTAATGGGATCACTCCCATCACATATCCCAGAAAATGTGAAGGAGCTATTATGACCCAGACCTTCTCTAACAAGAAGTCATGTACCATACTCTACATCTAAAAATAAGCCTCATACTTCCTGGCCAGGATCGCCCTCCTCGTCAAACCCATGTTGTCAACTCCTCTCAACCCGAATAAGTCACACCTGAACATAACAATGACCCCACAAAAAATTGCTACTCTCCCGCAATTGTAGCTGATCCTATTGAACAGGAACTTTCCCAAAGGTAACTCACCTTGCCCTATTCTAATAATCCCTTGGGCCTACCACATTCTCACATAACTCTCACGAGCCTCTGCATACCTGAACTGAGAATAGCCTACCTCAGGTTTAATGATGATGACTCGAGCCTATACGCCTCTAACCGATTCTAATGAGACTGGTATAATATTACTGCCTCCTAGTTGAAGATGATGGCATTATTAAAACACAAGCATCACACGCAAAATTTCCCTCCTCCCTAGACGAGACCCAGCAGGATAGTTTATATAACAACACATAACATTACTTGAGACGTTATCATGAACGCAGTGTACGAGCGAAGAAAAAGCAATAATGGGTATAGTGATGAATGGATAAGGAAAAACCGACAAGTTAAGAATGAAGTACACATATGCATGCATATGGGAATCTTTATTCAGGAAAAAACGTTCGCCACAACAGTGCTTCATCAGTCCCAAACAAATAGGAAGGCGAAGGAGAAGGAATGAGTAAGAGGAAATCATCCCTCAGCCTTTAGTCGAATGTGTTCAGATCCATCAATCATGTAGGAATGAACAGCAATAGGCCGAAGACTTGGCATATATACTGTAGTTAGGTGACGTTAAGCAGATGGAGGCGGTGTCATAGTGGGTACCAGACCACTAGTCGAAGTAGGTCTTCGAGTCCAAAGTTGAACAAGCGTTGGAAGAATTCATTAGTAACAAGATCCCATGATGCTGCAGTGACTGACAGTTGTGATGAATGTTTGAAAAAACCGACAAGTTTGAATCTTTATTCAATGAAACGTTCGGTGCCACGTGTGGCGAAACTTTCCTGAATAAAGATTCCCAGATGCTGCACTAATTGTCTCAAATCTCATAATGGGTATTACAATTCTTCACAACTTAATGATCAACATTTCTTTAATAACCGTTACACTTCTTTGCGTTAACTACATAACTATAATCCCGATTTAATACTTTTGAACGAGACAGCAGCAAGAGTTTAGACCAAAATTATTAAAATACGTATGGATATGTACTGTAGGAGAAATCGAGAGACTCCTTTAGTGGTGTAGCCCCATCTCGGTTAAATTAGGATAAACATTTAAAACAATATTCATGGTGGGCTGAAGAAAACAATCTTGCAAATAGAACAAATAACAACGTCGCATGACACTAGTGAGATAGGAACTGGATATTTTCCCCCTCGAGACACAGCCATAACTAGTAGTCAATTTCCCTGCATTATGAAATTCAGCAAAATATTCCAACAATTCTAGCTGGAGATTTTAATGCTCATCACCCTGCCCTCTTCAAGCTGTGGCGCTGGTATTCCCTGGGTGACTTAAAAGGAAAAACAACTCTTTAATATCATGACAGCTAGAAACCTATCATTCAAGGCCCCATTCCTTCAAATCGTACATTGGACCTCATCTCCAGGAAACACCAGATATAGTACTGACAAACAGAGACTGTGACATCTTTCACTGTCGGATAATCTCCTGGATGAAATGTATGATCTGACTATCCCTGTAATTATACAACTACAAACTATTCCATTTTGAATACTGTACATCCTAAACCCAACCTTAACACCCTAGGATTTGACCCTCAGGGCATATCTGGGTGAGAGAATGAAATTGTTGTCTTTTGGAAAAATCTACCTTCCAGTGCAATTGATGAGCAATCAGGTCCCTGCCAATCGAATAATGAAGAGCTAACCAATGCATTTTGCTCAATTAGCTTTCCACAAAGATATACCAACAATATAAACCTACTATGAGAAATTAGAGACACAATAATAAATTAACAAGCATAATGTCGAAGGCATTTCAAACGCACAACCACCACAGTACACTGCACCGATTAAGGCCAAATTAATTTAACATGATTAG
Organism: Cherax quadricarinatus; assembly: GCF_026875155.1. Taxonomy (NCBI): domain Eukaryota; kingdom Metazoa; phylum Arthropoda; class Malacostraca; order Decapoda; family Parastacidae; genus Cherax; species Cherax quadricarinatus. The sequence continues at coordinate 25,662,662 of NC_069477.1, read as the reverse complement.
TCAACACAAAAGAACATATGGAAAATTTTCTATTCTTAAAGCTAATCAATATAAAACGTAAATCAAAATTTTTTTGGGTAAGAACCCGACAATTTTTTAGGGGCAAAGCAAAAGGGTTCCTAACTACCTAGTTCATACCTTCACTGTGGGGATGATGAAAGATGTTAAAATTAAAACTTGACGACCACAGGCCAGCAAATTTGATGGGTATGATGGGAAAAATTTCCTCTCACAATAACATCGTCTTTAAAATAATAAACATTATCAGTTAGTAAATGAATGGAAATGAGAATTGGGGTTCCCTCAACCACTCCCTTCCTCGTCTTCAACTCTTGAAGATACCCACCCCCTTACTAACCTATACATTACTAGAAAAAATCAGGTTTTTGGGAAGAAGAGAAATAGAGCCCCGGGCCTCTCTGGAATAACAATGAAACAAATAAAGTACCCCTAAAATTGAAAACATCCGGGTAATATTTTTTAATGCCATTTTTGGCCTCGGGACATTTTCCAGTTTTTTTTTTAAAACTACTAGGATATTTTTTGCTAAGCCTAAAAAGACATCCACCAACCTGGGAACTATAGACCTAATCTTTACTTAAAGTACGGGAAAAGTTCTTGAAAAAGTCATTTCCAACAGATTGAATTACAATGGATTTAATCACTTTTTTTAACTGAAAAAAATTTGGGCTTTAGAACACAAAGGGTCCAAATCATCAAAAATGTTTTTTGACACGTAGCAAGTCTAAAACACAGGGCAACTTCCCTTAATTGCCACCAAAAGATGTTCATAAAGTTTTTGATACTTATGGGATGAGGCCTTATATTCAAACTCATTGACCTACCAACCATAACTGGGCTTTTTTTCAGAGAATTTATAATTTTTACTCAAAAAAAATATTCCCACCTTTCATGGGAATCCCACAGAAAACCCTTTTTTACCGACGGTGGGGTCCCCCAAGTTCTTGTCTCATCCACTTCTGTTTAACATTTTTGTGAAAAACCTTCCCCAACCAAATTTAATGCACAATTGTGACACATTTTTAGATGATTTTTTCATGTCCTCATCAACTCCAGTAAAAGGAAAAAACAAATATGAAATCTAGAAAAAAGAATATTGAACTTTGTCGAACATCTAATTGGGGGAAGAAAGGAATTACACTAATCCCGACAAGGTCCTTGTTACACGATAGGATGTTTTTTTTCAACCCCCGAAATAAAGGGGGTACTCCTCAGATTACACCTTTACCATTTGAAACCCAACAAGATCTTGGGATATAATAGACAGCTGCTCCACTCAACATCTCATGTAACTAAAAAGATCAAAACAGCCCAAACCGGTCTTAGCAACCTTTTGATTCAAAAAGCCCCCCAACATGTCAAAAAACATCTGATAAAATGATAAAAAGACCCATACTCGAATACCCCCGTGTCCCCAAAGTCTTTAACAACAAAGACCAACGCTACGGTTACAAAGGGTCCAAATGGGGGCTCTTCGCTTTAATACCGATACCAGGAGGAGAGACAGGTTAAAATGGCAGATTTTTCATACACAACAAGATATTACTGCCCTAAATGTACCCTTGAAAAACCCAAAAAAAAACAACTTTTAAATCAAGAAAATATACATGCCGATAAGAACATCCTATACAAGTATAAATACCACCGATACACACAATACTCCGCCCCACGGGCTCAAAGAAGACTCTCCCACAAGGGGTTTGTCGTTTTTCATAAAGAGATTAAACCCCCGACCCCGATTTTTTACAACTTACCTGCAAAAGATTGGGTACCACCAAACCCTTTCTTTGTTTACTGAGAAAATCATCGCCCCCAATTAGGGGGAAAATCTTTAAAAAACTTTAATGTAAAATTATCTATTGACTATCTTGGACACCACCATTTAAAACTATTGTCACGAACTTAAAACATGCCAAAAATCATTGCCTTTCTTTTCGTATAAATATCCGCTGTGCAATCGCGAAAAAAAAAAGAAAAAGTATTTTCAACTTGTTAACTACTACCAATTCAGAGTCATGTCTTATAACCATTTTAAACTATTGACCGATGGTTAGTATTAACCCCTTAAAAAAATCTTATCAAATTTCCCTACCTTTTAAATTTCACCAAAGTGGGTTGGGGGGCCCCTTTAAACCTTTTATACCTACCTCCCCCCCCCTCCCACCCTTTTTTCCAATATTTCTATCCTTACCCATCCTTCTTTTCCCTTTCCCATCTTACCAAAGCTCTTTTTATCAAAGCGAAACCCAATGCCCGTCACATACCACTAACTCTTCGTGCACATCAGCATCAGCCATATTCATGCCACTGCGAAGGAAAATGGTGGTGGTCTTTTTGGAAAAGTAAAGAAAAGTTGAGCTGGGTTTCAAAAAAACTTCATTCTCGTGCTCTTTGTAAAAACAGGACACTGCCCCCCTTACTCGTCAAATGGAACCAGCCATCTATCATCCGCCTTACTACCCGTCTCTTAAAAACGAGGGTCAAAATTGTCCTCTTTACTCTACCCAAAAACACTACACCCCCAAAAAAACCATCGCTAACACCAACACTAGCACCACCATGATACCATCGCGACACCACTACACCACCATGAACCTCGCTGACACCATTACTATACCACTAGTTTTACCACCATAACGTTAAAGGTTTCTGACCAGTTGATAACGCACCTGCTTACATACGAGTGTCCCGTGGTTTGATCCCAAATGAGTGGAAACGTTGGGCATGTTTCCTTACACTTTCTGCCCCTGTTCACCTAGTAAGTAGGTACCTGGGTGTTAGTCTACTGTTGTGGGTCAAATCCTGGAGGGACAAGATGGAATGGGCCACAGTTAAAATAAGGTACAGACAATCCTCAACGAAGCACTCACTTTATAGAGTTATCTTGGGTGGCTAACACTCCGGGTTAAAAATATCAACACAATTTTATCTAAATACCACAACACCACAAATAACTGACTCCATTCTTTCATTCTCTCTCATAATTCTCTCTTTCCAGCCTACTCTGTTTTCTTATCTCTGTTTTCTCGCTAGCTGTCTAAACTCTCATGATTACAGCCTGCTCCTTGCAAGAGGTTAGGCTAGGTAAGGTTTATCAAGAAACAAAACAAGTGTTTCCTGACGCCGGTCTTAGACATATGATGACTAACAACTGATCTTTTGATCATATGGCTTACCCGTCCACCCCTTTAAAAATTATGATCATAATTATAGTTTCGAGATACTTATCATTTGAGCATCACCCAAAGCTATGTTGAGAGGAGAGTTAGGCGGACAAGGCAGCCTGTGTGCTGCCAGACCACTGTATTCTTCTACTAATAAAGTACCTTTCCTTAAAACAAAGTTGTCTGAGAGACGCCTCTTATCATTGTTATTTCTCATTTTTTTCTCAGAACTACGCTGAAAGGAGTGACAAACATATGTTTTATTAACAGCTTAATACTCTGGCAGATTTACATTCATTGTGATGATACAAAGATCAAAGAGATAAATTAGACGCATGCGCAGCACTTGGGTATCTTTAACTAGGAAGCGTTTAACCACGCATTGGCTTCATCAGCCCTAGACAAAGAAGAATGATGAAGATCAGAAGGGGTTTGAGGTAATCAGTCCCTCAGCCTTGAGTCGATGTAATCACTTCATCAATATTGAATAGAATACAGCATATGCGCGAAGAAATTGATTATATACTGTAAAGAGGAGAGGTAAAGCAGTCGTAGGTGGTATCACAGTGGACAGTTCCACAGGTGGAAGTAGGTCATGCCTATAGGTTAGGCAAATGAAGAATTCCCTGTATGAAGATCCCAAGATGTTAGGACTGATGAAGCCACTGTGTGGCGAAACGTTTCCTCATTAAACATGTGTCTAGTTTATCAACATGTCAGTTACTGTGTCTTGTCAGACACAGTAACATTTTGGGATCTTAATACTAAGACTTCTAACCCTGGGATCCAGGTTCCATGTTACAAGACCACCCTTCCCTCTTCTCCCTAGGTAAGTTTATTCAGGTATACACAAATACAGTTACATAGATTATCATAGCATATGTGTAGAGAGCCTGGGATAGCCCAGAAAAAGTCAGATAAAGTGACTTATTTCCATTGGGTCTGTATAATATAAACAGCCACTATATTAGGAGGGAAAGGGGGTTCGATACTACTAACAAATAATACATAGTAATAATTTTAATGCTTATTTAAGCCATTCTGAATCATCAGTTGTGGTATGCAAAGAGTATGTTACAATTTATTAGTGTATGTCACACTCCCACGTAGGCTGCCTCCAATCAGCGAACCGAACCGGGTGCTAAGGGTTGGTTCATTGACCAATCACAGGCAAGCCCGCCAAGCTGAAGCAACATGGTTCACTTGCGGTAAGCAATTTTATATATATATATTTTATTTAAAACATAGGACAAATACAAGGAGGTATAAAAGTATAATAAAATGAATCATAATATTGGATATTAACAATAAACTCCAAATATCACAACTCCAGTACAGAAAATAAACACAGCATACATAATGACAGTATTACAACCACACATACTACTCACAACATATCCTGCCAACCCCACATTATACAAAGTATTACTGTTAACCCCCCCCACTCTCACATTAAAAATATATTCACATTCACCATTCCGAAAAAAAACATAACATTAATTAACCGTAAATTTAGGAGCCTACCCTGAACTCGTCAATAACTTAAGAATAAGTATTTACAAAGATTGGTGGTACACGAACACCAAAATCACAAAACATGAAATTACAAACTATAAACAAATATGAACATTACATTCCTAAACACTTATACACCTTTATAAGTAGAGGAATATACACCTACAAGTTATAAATATCAATATTAATGTAGCCGCCATGAAGTTCAAGCTTTATAACAACATTGCATAAAGTGCAGTTTACATTTTATAGTGTTATTGAATACACTACATTACTGGAAAAGTACTAGGATGTATAAATATAGTAAAAGAATACAATACTAGGATATGAATATTCTCCACATGGCACATGTAAATTAGAAGCACCATACCAAACACCATTGTAACAACTAACACGCCACGTACAAACATACCAACTATTAACACACATTCCACATAACTAGGCATTCACTGTGTCTGCCAGCACCTGCCTAACTACAACATTACATTCATATAAAAAAATTTTTTTAGAGACTTAGACGATACATAAGTGTACATTAGATATGAATTTAGGTCGCTGGTCCTGTTTCACATGACATGTTTCAAAGAATAAAGTAAAAGATTTACCTTCTCAAGAGAAGTTAAAAATTGCACATGCAAGACCGTTACAAGTAGGACATATTCGCCTCCATTAAATTGCTTCAGGCATTCAATAACATGAGCAATTAGCCTGCAGCACTAATGTTCTGCCATCAAGGAGCCTACAACCAGACTCTCACAATTCGCAACATTCACACCATGACAAGAACTCTATATCGTTTAACAATGGTACATGTCATATATTAAACCTGTCATTTATACCTTCCCCACAAGGGAACTAAACAATAAGTATTCCTTTCACACCAACACAACCATTTACACACGTATACCTCCACTCACGCCCATCCACCCATCAGCTCACGCCCTAGGAAGCCAGCCCGTTTCAAACCCCTGACTCCCCTCCCCCCTCATGCATTAACATACTCACCCCTGCAGTTTAAACACCTGTTATAACACCAATAAATTCCCTATTGTTAGTCCTCTATAATCTTCAGATAAAACCTCACCCCACCGTTTCCCATATATGTCTCTATTGCGACACAATGTTCGATAAAACGTCGCCGCCAATACCCTTCTCAGCACTTCCCCACCCTCCTTTTCCCTCATACCCCACAAAACATATATGTAGTCCACGATTATATATGCTAAACCCCTTGCTATATCCTCATCCACCCCACTCATATCAAAACTCAACACTCAACCTTGACCCCCCACCCTTGCTACTACCCTACTCATCCATGCCCTGATGCACTCCAATCCTTCGCAAAAATAGACCACATGATACGCAGTCTCCTCCCCACCACATATGCCACACCCCCCACCCTCCATGACCCTTCTATCCCGGAGCATCGCTCCCAACGGCAATATGCCATGTAGGAAGGGATACATAACCTCACGTGCCCTAGGTCGAATCCTTAATTTAGTGAATCTTCGCCATATTACGTCCCATGCATACATAGGGTAGATCCTTTCCACCGGCGCCACTATGTTTCCCTCTAACAATTTACACAAAATTCCCACCCTTACTTTTCCCGGTTCCCTGGCTAACACTAAGGCACGTAACATCATTTCACAGTCCTTCATTTCCGCTCCCCCTTACCATTTCCGTAGGTGATCATGTACCTTATCTAGCTGCCCATCCCCCGCCATCCACCTACATGCATCACTTACCTCTTAATAAACACATATTTCACGTGCCTTCTAAAGTCCAATAATCCCAACCCTCCCTTACATACCGGCAGCGTCACTACCTCCCATCACAACCAGTCACACCCAGAACCCCACAAGAATTTAAACACCATTCTGAGAATACTTGTGATCACCGTTCTTGTCAATGGCAACACTGCCGAAACAAACCAGACTTTACTATATAATAATATATTGATCACAATTGCTCTTTGTCTAAGGGTTAAATGGTGAGGTCGCAGCATTCCTAAGCATCGTTGCATCCGTTCCTCCATCCTGTTCGAATTGTCCACTCTTGCAGCGCTCAGGTCAGCCTCATATAGGACACCAGAGATTTTCAGACTCCCAGCCTGACGCTGCACAACATCACATCCCCACTCCACTCTCCCTGCCCACTCTCCCAGCCCCATTATCATTGACTTCTCCAGATTTACTTTCATCCCGGTAGCTCCCCAAACATGTGTACAACCTCCCCCAAAACCCCTAACCTCATCTCCTCACACACTAGAATACTAGTTGTATCGTCCACGTAACCTACCAACCCAGGCCAAGGCTTCCACCAACCGTCCCTTCCCCCATTTCGTAGACGGTCCTCCACCACCCTATAAAAAGGATCCTGAACACATGCAAACAATAGTTGTGATATTGGACAGCCCTGCTGAAGACCCCGCCCCATTCTGGCTGCCTCCCCCACACACCCATTGACTTGCACCGGTGCTTTCGCTCCCGAGTACAATGTATCCACCCACCCCACAATTATTCTCCAAAACCCTGTCTGATGAGAATATTCTGCAAAGCTCCCCTTTCCACCCTGTCATAAGCCCCTTGCCAATCCAATGCCAACAACCCCCCCTTCCCCCTTCCATGTCCTCCACGAACCCCTTGATGATCCCATGACCCTCGACCATTGACCTACCTGGCAACCCAAATTGAGACTCAGACACCACCCTCCCCACAACACATCTAAGCCTGTTCCCCAGGATTTTCGCAAATAACTTATAATCAGCACACAGCAACGAAATGGCTCGGTAATCCCCAAGGGTACTCTGCTTTTTCCCCTTTGGAACCAACACCACCACTGCCGTTGCCTGCGTTTCTCCCATCTTACCTCTGTCTTTCATTGCATTCATTAACCTAACTAGGAATCCCCTTAGCAGCCCCCAGTGTTGCACATAAAATTCACAAGGTAAACTATCTATCCCAGGTGCCTTTCCCTTACTCATGTCCATAAGAGCTCTCTATATTTCCTCTTTTTCAATGACCCCACCCAGTGCCTCCCGATCACTCCTCCCCAGTTTGCACGGCACATACCCACACACCTGCCCGAGTACCTCCCAATCCACCCCACGACTTTCCCAATACCCCTCATACCACCTATCCGCATACGCACTCATCCCCTTTGTTTCTCGTTATACCTGACCCGCTCGAAATCCTCCACCGAAGAAATGACTTGCAATCCCGGTATTGCAGTCATTTGCTGTTGCACCTTCTGGCCTCGCAGCATGCAAGCCGATGGCTTGTCTCCCAAGAGTACCTTGTCCAACCCCGCCTGTACCCGTACCGCTGCAAATTGCTCTTCTTGCAAATCCCTTATCCTGTCCTTCAACATATGTATTTCCTCCACTGGGTAATCCCCAGCCACCGCCCCCCCCCCCCGTGTAACATTCCCATAATCTAGATTCCAAATAATTTGACAAGCCATACTGCAACTGATTAATTCGTTTGCCCTCCCTCACGTAAAATTGATGGATTCTTGCCTTTGACACCCTGTCCCACCATCCCACAACATCCTGCACAGTCCTTCCCTCCACACAGAGCTGTTCCCATAATACTGCAAAACCTTCCACTCCTTCTCCATCCCTTAGAACCATCGTATTCAGTTTCCAATAACTCCCATGCCTACGAGCAAAAGCCTCCCACCCCAACTCCACCATTATAGCCCTATGATCGGAACAATACCATCTCAATAGTTTTAAAAGACTACCAAAACCCTCTGCAATAGATATACCCTGTCCAACAGAGCTGCATATCCCCTCCATACAAAAGTATGCTCCACCTCCCACATACCTCCCCCAAATGCATCTCTTAACTGGAGATCTCTAAAAAGGCCCCCTAAGACTGAAGAAAAATACCCCGCTCCCCTGGGTTCCACATCTGCCCTCTTAACTACACAATTCCAATCCCCCCCCACGATCGCCACAGACGGTAACGTGCATAGGAAGAACACAAGTTCCTCACGCATGAAATCTGTCTTTACTTTCGCATCACTTTCAGCTGGGGCATATACACACACAAACGCCACTCTCTCTCCCATCCACCATCCTTCCACACATAATACTCTCCCCCTCCCCCCCCATTCCTGTTAAAAACAAATGGGCTCATCTCCCTGATCAATACACCCACTCCCCCTTTCAACCACTCAGACAGCAACACAAAAGCTTGGTAACCAGACACCACTAATTCACGACCAAGCTTAAAATTATGTTCCTGCACAAAAGCCACGTCTACCTTATATCTGTTCAAAAACACTCAAAAGTACTCACGTTTCACGTCATCACACAAACCATTTATATTTATAGTTACACACCTGAGGCCGGCTTAAGGTTTCCCTCCCCGCTGCCTTTCAACACTCTTCACTTTCCGACCATTCCCCTGGGCATTACCTTTGCCACTCTCTCCACTCTCCTTCTCAACCCCTCCCCTCCCGGCTGTTGTGGCCCTCTCTTAGGGTCACTCTGGGTCCCATAACCCCATGCGTTTTTCTCTGGCCTTTGCGCCGGCGTCAGGACATCGTCCGAATCTGACGCCGCCGCCCTTTTCCTCATTACTACCTCCGCCTCCATATCTGTGTCCTGAGAGGCTTCACAATGGACTTCCACCTCCACCACCCCGAATTCGCCTCCATGACCTTCTGTGTCCACCGTACTGTCCATCACAGGTGCCACATGGTCCTCCCTCCTCTCACACACACCTTTTTCTGCCCCGAGCCCAGGCTCCTGTTCCTTGCGACTCTCCTCCTCGGTATGTTGTAACACAGCCTGTAACGCCATCGCCAACTCCTCCTCTATAGCCTTCACTTCGGCGCACACTTGCACCTCCTCACTCAACAATTGTACTGACAATGGGCTGGGTGATTCTTGGGTCTCCACGTCCTCTCCCGTTTCCACAGGAGGAGCCACCACCTCTTCACTCCTCGCATGGCCATGCCCTCCTCCTTGACCTCGTTCTTCCTCAGACACCGTTCTCTCATGCGCAGATGCTCCGCCTCTTGCCGGCCCAGGAGCCCAATTATGCTTGCCACAATTAGCTGCCATATGGTCATATTCACCACACAGATGGCACATATGCCTCTGCCTGGCATACGCCACCATTACCTGGGTTTTAAACTCCTCAAGATATACATATGAGGGTATAGGATATCTCACCGTCATCTTAAGATTAAAGTTGCCCTCCGGAAATCTTGCATAGGCCCCTTTCACCCACTTTTCAGGTTGGGCTAGATGAACAGTCCCATATCTTTCGAAGACATGTCGAATATCCGCTTCTTCAGCCTCAAAAGGCACGTTACAGAGCTTGATCCACGTATAATTTCGCGATACATCTGTCAACCTGACCCTCACTGCCGGCACCACATTCATACAGACATCTTGGAAATGATCCACCAACACCTCATATACTTGAGCTGTTAGCACTTTCACAAACATTCTATAAGCACCATTCAATGCCACTCCATATAAGTCTTCATCCCTGATGCCATATGTCTCTCATATAATTTTTGGCAACAACACCTCGGATGACGTAGGCGTTAATGCCCCACTGATGAGCTCAATGCCCACCGTATTCACTCTCCGGTGCACACCTAGCGCCATGTTGTTTCTGAGTAGCTCGGCTGGGTAAACAGTAGAGGGGTGCTAAGCACGACTGCACCCTACCCCATCCAGGCAGCGAATAAGGTAAGCATTGGCAGACTTGCCTACCTGCTGGTTGAGTATGACGCACTCTCTCTGGCTTCTGCTTTGGCGTCTGTCACTGTGGTGTACACTTATTATTCTCTCTATACATATTGTGCATAGTGTATATACCTGCATATGGAAGTGAACTCAAATATACATTATAGTCTACAGCTAAGTTTGTTTCCTACAGTTTCCAATAAAGCCAGGTCTTGCAGGCCATTTATTACCTGTGTTCATAATATGGTAGCTCTGTCCAAGAGTTGGAGCTGGAGCTGGAGCTAGAGCTGATCTTGGGATCAGTCGGACAGCATCGCTATTGCCTTTTGTATTGTAACTGTGTGTGTATCCTGCAAGATGTACTGTGCTATTGCTGCTGGTTGTGTGTATTACAAATAGCATTTTATAGTGGGTTATGCCACCAACACAGGTAAGGCAGTTGATGTCTGAGTATACCCTCCTAAATCTCCTCAAACTATCTATACAGCATTGCTGGAGAATTGCTTGTTCCGTTGGCATAGTATACCGACGAACTCTCACTGTTGCGCAGCTTTGTGACATTATTTGTACCAAATTAAGGGTTGAAGCAATAATGGCTCACCAAACTGAGGTATGTGCCACTACAGGAGCTATTAATCGCCGATTACCGCTTAAGTTCCTTCGTAATGTGGGAGGGCTAACACCAGAGCAATCAGACCAACAGTCTCGTGAGGCAGGTGGTGCACCGGGTTTATCTCGGGGTGAGTCAGCTTCGTTGGCACTTGAGTTGGCTAAACTCAATCTCGAAACAATCAGAGAGCAGCGAGCATTTGCTGAAGAGGGGTTTGATAGAAGGAGAGGAGGCAATTTAAGCAGACTGTTGGTGACTAGAGTGCAAAAAACAGTGCAGTTAGTACCTAACTTTGTTGAGTCTGAGCCTGAACTGGCTTTTGAGGCATTTGAAAACCAGGCTCGAGCACTGAGGTGGTCTGGGGAGCATTGGGCAGCATTGGTGCATACAGCATTGCACAGCAAAGCGCAAGAGTTCACAGCTGCTTTAAATAATGTTAAAACAATGGTTCTTGGGGCATTTCAGTGTATTCCCGCCAAGTACAGGAGGGAATTAAAATTGTGCAAGCTTCAGCTGGGTCAGTCTCATGTAGACTTTGTAAGGCAGCAGTCAAACAACTTCACCAAATGATACAAGGCGAGTGATGTCGCCAACTTTTCATACCTAGTACAATTACTTTTGGTGCATAACCTGCTGGAATCTGTTGCAGCCAGGCTGGTTGACAATTTTGAGGCTAACCACTCCTTGTCCCATTGGTCTAATCTTTCTTCCCAACAGCCTGGCATGAATAGAGATCGTCATGGACAAGTCCCTGACTGGAGGACGAAGTGCCAGCCAAAAAATCAACATGAAAGATGCCGTATTATTGCTTGGTAATAACATTTTTAACTCGACAAAATGTCCAGAATATATAGTTACTAATTCTTCTCCAATGTTGGCCATAACTCTGACAAAATCAAAAGGGATGTCTGTCGAGAATGCTGACCCATCCTTGGACGACTCAGATCTAGGGCTAGACAATTTGTTTTACGAGAAAAACTAGTCAGAACCTCGTAAATTTAGTGAAAAGCCCCAGACCAAGCCTTCCTACTCCAGGGTTGCAGGATTGCTGGATATCTGTTTCCATGCCCAAGGGACTGTCCTTTCGGCAAGAACAGCGAAGAAATCCTTCCTTAAACTTCGCTTTTTCAGGCAGCCATGAGTGAATCCCACTCAGACCACCCAGTCAAATATATAATTAAACACAACCTACTGCTGCACAGAGACTGGTAAAGAGGTAATGGGAAGCCCAAAATTAGACTGGGAGGTCATTTAGGAATAACAAAATCTTTTTATGGAATACTGAAAGAGTTTTACTGGGCAAAAATTAGGGAAGATGTGAAGAATCACATCCGCTCTTGTAGGGAATGTCAACAAGTAGTTAAACCTGGACACCCCATTAAACCTGCGCCACTTCAGTCTATACCTGCAGATGGAGAACCGTTTCCGAGCTAATCATTGATTTTGTGGGACCATTATCAAAATCCAAGTCAGGCAACTAATACCTATTAACCATCATGGACAAAACTACTAAATATCCGGAAACAGTCCTAATGCGCATATAAATACTAAAGTCGTTCTTAAAGCCATAACTAAATTTATATCTTGGGCATTCCTAAGTCTATCCAGAGTGACCAGGGTACAACTTTACAGCAAAAGTTTTAACTAGGCAAGGTGTAATTAATTCATAAATTATCCACTGCCTATCATCCTCAGTCCCAAGGCGCCTTGGAAAGATTTCATCAGACTTTAAAAACCGTGATGAGAACTTTTTGTATGCAATTTCCTGCAGACTGGGATGAATCACTTCCTCTGTTGTTGTTCGCAATGAGAGAAACGGTGCAGGAATCAACAAGGCACAGTCCATTTGAACTAATCTTCGGGCACAATGTACGAGGTCCTCTGCGAGTCCTCAGATGGGAGAAGACGCCTGCATAGCACTCTACAACCTTCTTCAAGGTTGCAGTTGGCCCACCAGTTGGCTAACGTAAAATCGCTCCTTCAATCTAGGAGACAAGGTGCTGGTACAGGAACCTGCACCTGGCCACACCTTGAAAGTTAGATTCATGGGACCCAGGTAAAATCTCTGAAGTAAATTATGTGGTAGCTCCTCTAGATAAACACACGAAATGTAAAATTTACAACATATGACAGAATAAAATGTTTAATAGCCCACATAAAGTCCCAGTAATGACTCTGTCCTCTGCCTCTGGGGAAGAGTGCTTGCAGCCTGTTGCTCACTTCTCTGCCAAGTATCAACCTCCTCAAAGGGCCTACACCACCATATAGAGAAAGAAGCCCTAGCTCTGATACTTGCATTGGAACAATTCGAGGTCTGCGTGGGGAAGTCGTCCAAGGTGGTCACTGTCTAAACTCTACAGCGATCAAAATCCACTTGTCTACCTCAACACCATGAAAAACCACAACACACGTCTGATGAGATGGAGTCACAGGCTGCAGTCTTTCAACATAAGAGTCATACATATTGCCGGCATAGACAATAGGCTGGCCGATTCACTTTCCCATGTTTAATTTAGATTAGGATGTGTTAGGGACTATATGGGTAGCTTAGCTCTTTTTTCCCCCTTTATAAATATGTTTTTAATAATGTTCGTGGGGATTATTTTTAGTGAGGGAACATTCTGCTGCCGTCCGCTGGTATTGTGGAAAATAATGTATTTTCCGGAAAAAATACAGTGTATTTTTTTATGTAAATTAGTGTAATACGTTGTATTTAATAAAATTTATGTTATAAAAAATGAGAAATTCTGCGCCTGCGCAGAAGAGGGACTCGCCATGTTTGAACTAGTCAACACAAACGTTAGTGAATAATCGGAAGAATTTTCGTGCTCTAGAGGTTAAATTGGGCTGACACCTCTCAAATAGGAGCCGAAATTGTTGGATGTGCATTCCTGCATAACTTGAGATATCAGACGACTGGACAAGACAGCTCCAGGAACCTCAGCTAAGCTATCTAAATTTGTGTTATAATTCTGGCCAGCATTATTTTCATAAATTTGGTTAGAATGAGGTTTTTGAGTATGATACACATTAATCTCCAGTCAAATTGGTGAGTGATATTAAGATATATTATCCTTCTGTTATATAAATGTGTATAAGTATCATTAATTTTAATGTACAGTCCACCAATTTTTATATTTACCAGAATTCCTGGTGATGTACATTTCATTTGTAATTATAGGTCTAGAGCAACTTGTGGACATGACAGTTGTAGATATCGAAGGGGGACATTTTTGTGACCTAGGTGTCCCAAATTCCTACTTGTCTAAGTAACTTTGATAAATAATAATTATCTGTTTTACCATTTACTGGTATGTACCTTATGAATTACATCCAGATAAATGCAATTTTCCACAGGTATCTTGAACCAAAGTTAGCCCTACTGTCCGTTGTCTCACTCTAGAATAGAGTTTGACTTTGAGTTTCGAGAAAAGTTGAGCATTATCTAATGAGTTGGATGGTTGAGAGGAAAAGTGATTCCATTATTGTCCAGTGCCATAGCAGCATGTACCCTTGGAGGTGGAGGCATAGCCCTGGTTATCAGAGCCCTTTTGGGGTGGGGGCATGGCATTCAAAGTGTATGTTACAATTTATTCATTTATATAGTAATGAAACCACGAAACAAGTGGTTTTGATTCATTTACCAAACTGCGGCCAGCCGGGATTAGATCCTGTGACACATTCTCCGGCCTCAAGAAACAGAACAGTGTTCACATAGCCTTAACCACTTAATTAGCGATCCTAGAAGAATCATTCACCCACCAGAGCTAGGTGTTGTTGATGATCCGAGGACACTCGTGGTAGTGGCAAGCTCAAGGCTAATTTCAAAAACCTCCCGTTGGAGTACCAGCCTCCATAAGCAGTTTATATAGTAATGAAACCACGAAACAAGTGGTATTGAAACATTTACCAAACTGCAGCCAGCCCAGATTAGATCTTGTGACACATTCTCCCGCCTCAAGAGACAAACGGGAGGTGGTTGATATTAGCCCTCAAGTGTCCTCGGATCACGAACAACACTTAGCTCTGATGGGTGCATGATTCTTGTAGGATCACTGGTTAAGTGGTCAAGGCTATGTGAACACTGTTTTGTCTCTTGAGGCGGGAGAATGTCTCGCAGGATCTAATTCCGGCTGGCCGCAGTTTGGTAAATGATTCAGTATCCTCCATCATTACTAATCAACAATGCAGTTGACTTCATGGAGAATTCATGAAAAATCCAACTGAGACAAAACGAGTGTTACAGCTTGTCTCTGTGTACACTGTGAGGTGGAGTACTTTTATCACTGTTCCCATAAGCATCTAAAAGGGCATTTATTTTGGTATAGGTGTCATCAAATACTGGCAATATAGAGGGTGTAATAAGTCCCTATGTCTTCCAAGGTAATTACATTTGTTTATTCAGATTCATTCAGGTCTATCTTTCCTTTAGACAGGTAATGACTCGGATGTCTCTGATTCTAGTCGTCTGAGTTGATTGTCAACCTAAGAAGAATTAGGTTGAACAATTGCAAAAACTGGTGAGCTACCAAGACACACACACGTCTCTCTGGCATGCAACATGAATATATGGTTTGTGCACGTGCACCAGATGCACGATCATATCTCTAATGTCTCTCCAAAGTATAACTATACTCCCTTGTGTGATCTTTTCTTTTACAATAAGCGCATTTAACTTTTTGTTTCTCTTATAAAACTTCTGTCTTCCCCTTAAAACAGATTTGTAAGTACAAGCGTCTGCTGGATATGTACATGATGCTGCTTTATGGACAGATGTGTTATGTAAGTATGGAGGGTCAGTCTGACCATATTTCAGAATAATCACGATTTATTTGCTTCCAGCTGATGTTTTTGTTGTTGAATTTGTTAATCATACTCTCATGATTGAGTGTATTTAGCCAGTTAGGAATGGTTTGCTTGCAATCGTGTCATTACGATTTCTTGAAACTCAATTAGGACCAGAGGTGGATGATCGATACCATGCCTAACCCTTCTAGGGTAGGGTAGGTGCCTGAGTCCGAGCCTTTAGCTCATAAGACTGTCATTCCCATTTGCCCCCTTAGGGCGGGGATGGCAGACCAGAGAGGCCTAGCTTGTGGCTAGGCCTGGGGACAGTTGGTCCCAAAGATGAGGAGGTACTTGTGCCTCCTCCCATGGGAGACTTAGGTCTCAGACACTCCCTAAAGAGGGAGCCAAGGCCGGGCCACCACTTGGAAAAGGCCCGGGCCGGTAGAGTACCGGATAATCTTTAATAATAATAATAACAACCAGAGGTGGATGTTTGAAGTTCATTATTTGTGAATATAAGATTCAGAGTATTTTCAGTCTGGTTGGTACCGTTATTAGCTGGTATAAGGCGAAGTTGCTGCAGTCTTAGTAAATCGACTGGTAGTGCGCTCAGCTCACACCCTGAGGTCCGGGGTGTGAGCTGAAACATTAGGACATATTTCCCTAAGACACCTGCTTCCCATGTTCACCTATCAGTAAGATAGGTGTCTGGGTGTTAGTCGATTGGTGTAATTGGTTTGGTTTGGTAAGGTTTCGCAGGAGACAATTGTTTCCTGAAGCGGGTCTTAGTTATATGATAACCCACAGCTGGAGCTTTTTGGTTATCTGAGGCCTTCAACTGGCTTACCGGTCAACCCCTTTAAAAATTATGATCATAATTACAACCATTCTTTTGGTTGTGGTCGCATCCTGTGACAAAATTGTCTTAATTTGCGGGAAATGCTCAGCATAACAAGGGGCTCTCTGTATAGTAGTATGTCACTGATGTCAGCTATGGTCTGTATACCTTGTACATGTACTGGTAGAAATAAAGATTATTATTATTATAATCCATTGTCTGTATTTGAAGAAGTTTATCGCATAGGTGAAAATTTTCAAGAAGAAAGATAACCAACTATTGCACTTGAGTATTAATGATCAAGAATTCTTTAATTCTTGTAATAAGGATTAAAATAAATCCTCGACATATACATAAATTAAACTCACAGCTTAAATTATTGTATGTATGATGTATAACACTATTTAGTGCTTCCAAAAAATTAAAAAATGAAAGAAACTAGATAACGAACTTCAAGAAAGATTTGACAGAAAGAATTTGTATCTCCATCTTTAGAGTGTAATAATATTTTATGTAAATTTTATTTTTTAATTCAAAAAAAATAAAACCAACTTCAAAAAAACATTACAATGTTTAATTATATAAATTCTCTTAAGTTTAATAATTTATTAAATATGTCATCTACCTACACTAGTAAGTCTTATTGATTAGTTTGCTTTACATTATAAGTGACCCTAACGTGATAATTTCCAGTCTACCAGCATACTAGCTCCCATCTTGTTCCTCATCCTCATATCCGACATAGACAAGGATGTCAGCCACAGCACCGTGTCTTCCTTTGCAGATGACACCCGAATCTGCATGACAGTGTCTTCCATTGCAGACACTGAAAGGCTCCAGGCGGACATCAACCAAATCTTTCAGTGGGCTGCAGAAAACAATATGAAGTTCAACGATGAGAAATTTCAATTACTCAGATATGGTAAACATGAGGAAATTAAATCTTCATCAGAGTACAAAACAAATTCTGGCCACAAAATAGAGCGAAACACCAACGTCAAAGACCTAGGAGTGATTATGTCGGAGGATCTCACCTTCAAGGACCATAACATTGTATCAATCGCATCTGCTAGAAAAATGACAGGATGGATAATGAGAACCTTCAAAACTAGGGAGGCCAAGCCCATGATGACACTCTTCAGGTCACTTGTTCTATCTAGGCTGGAATATTGCTGCACTCTAACAGCACCTTTCAAGGCAGGTGAAATTGCCGACCTAGAAAATGTACAGAGAACTTTCACGGCGCGCATAACGGAGATAAAACACCTCAATTACTGGGAGCGCTTGAGGTTTCTAAACCTGTATTCCCTGGAACGCAGGAGGGAGAGATACATGATTATATACACCTGGAAAATCCTAGAGGGACTAGTACCAAACTTGCACACGAAAATCACTCACTACGAAAGCAAAAGACTTGGCAGACGATGCACCATCCCCCCAATGAAAAGCAGGGGTGTCACTAGCACGTTAAGAGACCATACAATAAGTGTCAGGGGCCCGAGACTGTTCAACTGCCTCCCAGCACACATAAGGGGGATTACCAACAGACCCCTGGCAGTCTTCAAGCTGGCACTGGACAAGCAACTAAAGTCAGTTCCTGATCAGCCGGGCTGTGGCTCGTACGTTGGTTTGCGTGCAGCCAGCAGCAACAGCCTGGTTGATCAGGCGCTGATCCACCAGGAGGCCTGGTCACAGACCGGGCCGCGGGGGCGTTGACCCCCGAAACTCTCTCCAGGTAAACTCCAGGTAATACAGTGAAGCTCCTTACAACCGTCCCCTCAAGGAAGGTTCCTTGATGTTGGTGAGGGGCTCTTGATTTAGGGAATTGGATCTGTGCTCCAGTTCCCCGAATTAAGCCTGAATGCCTTCCACATCCCCCCCCCCCCAGGCGCTGTATAATCCTCCGGGTTTAGCGCTTCCCCCTTGATTATAATAATAATAATAATAATAATCCTTACAACCGTATTGGTTTCACCTTATCTTAGGACACAAATGGAGACACCATGCCAGCCCTTTTAGGGCAGGGTAGGTGCCCCAGCCTGAGGGGCTATTCCTCTTAGCTCCCCTGGGACGGGGAAGATGACACAATATCTTGTATTCATCCTTTAGTTTCTTGAGTGGTCGCTAAAGTTAGCTCGGGTAGGCTAGCTGATGCTGTAGTATTTTGACAGTAAATGGTTAAGACAAGTGTCAGGAGAAACTGTCATATTCTTAATCAATAAATTGCCACCAGTTCGGGCTTAATAATAGGTCTGGCGATGCTTTAGCAATTATAACTGAAATTTAACTCAAGTGCACCACATTATATTATAAGCTCTAATAAGCCCTACCATGCTCCACACACACACTATCTTGCAGTCTTTCAGTCAACACAGTATTTTCCCTTGACGCTGGTAAGGGGCTCTTGAATTGGTTAGTTAGTTAAAGATTAGCCGGTATTCTCCCGGCCCGGGCCTTTTCCAAGTGGTGGCCCGGCCTTGACTCCCTCTTTAGGGAGTGTCTGAGACCTAAGTCTCCCATGGGAGGAGGCACAAGTACCTCCTCATCTTTGGGACCAACTGTCCCCAGGCCTAGCCACAAGCTAGGCCTCTCTGGTCTGCCATCCCCGCCACAAGGGGGCTAATGGGAATGACAGTCTTATGAGCTAAAGGCTCGGGCTCAGGCACCTACCCTACCCTAGAGGGGCTGGGCATGGTGTCGATCTTCTTGAATTGGCTCTATGCTCCTGTTCCCTGAACTGAGCCTGAGTACCTTCCATCCCACCTACTTGCTGTGTATAATCCTATGGGTTTAGTGTTCCCTATAATAATAATAATAATAATAATAATAATAATAATAATAATAATAATAATAATAATAATAATAATAATAATAATAATAATAATATAATTAAGATTTGTTCAGGTTTTTGAACCCGGGGGAGGGTTATCCAATGGAGGGACAGCAGGTGTAAAGTGACTAATACCAAGGCACCTACTTACTGCTTAGATGAATATTGACAGCAGGTAAAAGGAAAAATGCATGTTTCCACCCTTGCCGGGGACTGAACCACGGACCCTTAGTGTGTGAGGTGAAAGTGTTGCCAAATATTTACAAGAAGAGTAGCCTAATATATTTATATTCGACACAGGCCTATCAAGGTTCAGATGAACTTGTTATTGACTAGGTAATTTTCCACTGATTATTACTTAGACCTATAACCTTTTACTCAGGTTCCTTACACAAATTACGATTTTTACAGTCATACCATGTAGGTCAGCATGATAAACAAGGTTAAAAGAGTATCAACCAAACGAGGCATTTCGACTAAACTACCCGTTCACCACCAGTTAAGAATACATCTAATTTACATTATTCCTTATATTGGAGCAAATTCGTTCGGTATCGCACTCGAACAGCCTTTTGCAACGAATTGAGTTCGTAACTCGAGGCATCACTGTTCTTTCTTCACTTAAACAGGGATTATATACAGAGTATATACACTGAAAGACACACCTCTCTGTGTATATTAGGTTAGGTAAGGTTCGTCAGGAAACAGGACAAATGTTTCCTGACGCGGGTCTTAGTCAGATGATGACCCGCAGTTGGAGCTTTGGTCATCTGACCGAGGCCTTCCGCTGGCTTACCGGTCCACCACTTTAAAAATTATGGTCATTTATAACCATGTACGTTGTATCTGCGTATATATTTATTCTGTGTATATGTATAAATTACTGAGAAATAATGAAAAGCTTTAATTACCCTTGTGTAGCCGATAGGCTTCAAACCCCATTAACCAAGCCACACTTTAATTTATTGGGTAATTTATTGGGTAATTTTTTTGGGTAATGGATTATCCACTTCACCTAGGTTATTAATTAAGGATATAATGTAATCTGTTTACTACCAGCCAAGAATACTTTAATTAACGAAATACGGATTAAAGAAAGATCTGTGTATAAAGTATTGAAACATATTATTAATTTCTATGATGTACAAAATGTAACACCCCTTAAGTGGTTTCAAAAATTTTAAAAATAAATGAAATTAGATAATTAGCCTGCCAAAATACTTTATGTAAAATAATCAAATTTGCAGTTTTTAATTAAAAAAAATATTTTATGTTAATTTATTTTATATTTACATACTAATGAAATGATTTTTAAAAATTAGTTACACAAAATTAGAAGTTAGTTAGGATAATATGTTATTATGCATCGACACCATGCCTAACCCTTCTAGGGTAGGGAAGGTGCCTGAGCCCGAGCCTTTAGCTCATAAGACTGTCATTCCCATTTGCCCCCTTGGGGCGGGGATGGCAGACCAGAGAGGCCTAGCTTGTGGCTAGGCCTGGGGACAGTTGGTCCCAAAGATGAGGAGGTACTTGTGCCTCCTCCCATGGGAGACTTAGGTCTCAGACACTCCCTAAAGAGGGAGCCAAGGCCGGGCCACCACTTGGAAAAGGCCCGGGCCGGGAGAATACCGGCTAATCTTTAACTAACTAATGTTATTATGGGGCTGAGCCCGAGCCTTTAGCTCATAAGACTGTCATTCCCATTTGCCCCCTTCGGGCGGGGATGGCAGACCAGAGAGGCCTAGCTTGTGGCTAGGCCTGGGGACAGTTGGTCCCAAAGATGAGGAGGTACTTGTGCCTCCTCCCATGGGAGACTTAGGTCTCAGACACTCCCTAAAGAGGGAGCCAAGGCCGGGCCACCACTTGGACAAGGCCCGGGCCGGGAGAATACCGGCTAATCTTTAACTAACTAACTAACTAATGTTATTATGCACCCCATACCCATCCTGTGGGCGGTAGTTAAAAGATTACAGAGGTACATAATGGGTCCAGGGACTGGACTCCAAAGTTATGATAGCTGAACTAGTTACAAAGGTAATGAACTCAAGGTAGATCTGGTCACAATCATGGTAAGTTACAAAGGTAATGCATCAGCCTCACTCCTATACATGGTTACAGTCATGAACAAACTACAAAGTAATGAACCACTGATACGTCCACACCTGGTCACAATTGTAATGAGTTATAAATACAAATATTAAGTGGGTCATACACCCACACGAGCGCGCGCGCACACATACACACACGAGGGCAAAAGCACAGACATATGCACACGAGCGTACAAATATATGCATACACACAAGCATGCACACACACACACACACACACACACACACACACACACACACACACACACACACACACACCAACATACACACACCCACACCCACACACACACCCACACACACACACACACACACACACACACACACACACACACACACACACACACTCACACTAGCCGAGGTGGCCAGGAGAGCACACATGGGGGGAGCAAAGTTACTAGTTATGGGTGATTTCAATCACAAGGAGATTGACTGGGAAAACCTGGAGCCCCATGGGGGTCCCGAAACATGGAGAGCCAAGATGATGGATGTGGCACTGGAAAACCTCATGCATCAACACGTTAGAGACATTACCAGAGAGAGAGAGGTGAGGATGAACCAGCAAGACTGGACCTCGTATTCACCTTGAGTAGTTCGGACATCGAGGATATCATGTATGAAAGGCCCATGGGAGCTAGTGATCATGTGGTTCTGTGCTTCGACTACATAGTTGAGCTCCAAGTGGAGAGAGTAGCAGGAATAGGTTGGGAAAAACCAAACTACAAAAGGGGGAACTACTCAGGCATGAGGAACTTGCTTCAAGACATTCAGTGGGAGAGGGAACTGACAGGAAAACCCGTACAAGAAATGATGGACTATGTGGCAATAAAATGCAAGGAGGCAGAGGAGAGGTTTGCTCCCAAGGGAAACAGAAATAATGGGAAGAACAGAACGAGTCCTTGGTTCACCAAAAGGTGTAGGGAGGCAAAAACTAGGTGTACTAGAGAATGGAAAAGGTACAGAAGACAGAGAACTCAGGAAAATAAAGAGATTAGCCGAAGAGCCAGAAACGAATATACACAGATAAGAAGGGAGGCTCAGCGACAATATGAAAATGACATAGCATCGAAAGTCAAAGGGACTGACCCAAAAGCTGTTGTACGGGCCACATAGGAGGGAAACAACATTTAAGGACCAGGTAATCGACTGGGGAAAAAAAGGGGGGGTTTAAATTGGGGAATTCACAAGAAACGACCAAAGAGGTATATCAGGAGCCCCAACACAAAGTTTTAAAAAGAGGTTTTCCCAGGGGAAAAGCAGAAAGGGGACCCCGAAATCAGAACGGGGGGGGCACCCAGCAAGTGCTGGTGGGGTTTCATATAAACCAAGGGGAGGTAAAAAGTCCCTATGCGAATTTGGGACACTTAAAAGGCGGTGCGACCAGACAAAAATTCTCTCCAGGGGTTCCTTTAAAAGAGGGGGGCCAGAGTATTGTGGGGAGCCATTAAAAAAGTTCTTCAAACCCCTCATTTAAAAAACTGGGCAATCCCTGGGTAGGGAAAAAATGGAAAAAATGTGCCCCCAATTTTTTAAAAAGGGGAGAAAGACATGAGGCACTAAATTCGGGACCGGTATCCCTAACGTGTATAGAATGAAGGTCATGGAGAAATTATCAGGAGGAAAAGTGGTGGGGCACGGGAAAGAAAAAAAGTGTATAATTGCCCAACCAGCACGGTTTGGGGAAAGGGGAAAAATCCTGTGTCAAAAAACCACTGGGAAGTTTTTTTGACAAGGTGACAGAATTTAAGACAAGAGAGAGGGGGGTTTGGATCGACGCATTTTTTTGGACGGCAAAAAGGGCCCTTTCCCGACCCTTTCCTCCAAGGGTTACTCCCAAAAGCTAGGGGTTTCAGGACACAAAAACAGGAAAGGCGGGGGCAAGGGATCAGAGAAACCTGACAGGGAGGAAAACAAGGGAACCCATGGTACGCGACAAAGGGGTCAGAGTGGGGCCTGTGAAAAAGCGGGGTTCCACAGGGGTCAGTCCTAAGACTTGCTTTTCTTGGTATATGTGAACGACATAACGGAAGGGATAGACTCAGAAGTGTCCTTGTTTGCAGATGATCCCGAAGTTAATGAAGAAAAATTTTCAACGGATGAGGATCAGGCAGATTTCAAAGAGCCCCGGGGACAGGTACAACCCGGGTGGGAAAAATGGCCCCCTTGAATTTAACCCTCCCCCAAATCCCAAAGTCATGAAGTTTGGGGGAAAGGGCCCAAAGGGGGGGCCGGACCAAATATGTTTAGGGGCCCAAAAGACGAAAACCTCATCAAGGAAAATGATCGGGGGAAAGAAAACCCGAGCAAAATTCCTGAGGGCACATAAATTTCAGAAAACTGTTTCCCAGATACGGGCCCCCTGGAAAACCCTTTCGGATTGCTTTCCCGATCCCCCAAAAAAAGGGTTTGTTTTGGGGACTCTGTATACCATTTACGTCGGGCCCCCTACTGGGTATGCACCCCATTTTGGGAATAAACCCTGTCATGTACGTCAAGAAATTAAAAGAAAGTGAAAAGGGTTTTGCAAAAAGACTAGTCCCAGAGTTTCGGTGGCCTGGTGGTTAACGCTCTCGCTTCACACGTGAGGGCCGGGGTTCGATTCCCACCCAAAAAGTAGAAACTTTGGACGTGTTTTTTTTCCACCTTTTTGTCTATTTTCCCCCCTCGTAAAATGGGTCCCTGGTGTTAGTCGATGGTGTGGGTGCATCCGGGGACACTGACCTAAGGGGGCCTGGTAACGGGCCCGGGCCGCGGGGGGGGTTTAAACCCCCGGAATTTCTCCAAAAAAACCCAGATAGGGAAAAAGGGTTGAGGGAAATGGGCCCGGGACGACACGGGAAAGGCCCGGAGGGTCAGGGGAGAATGATAAGGGATAAAAAATACTCCCGGGGAAATTAGACAAGGGGGGACAAAGCGGGAGGGTTCCAGAGAAGGGACACAGACACAAGAGGTCAAAAATTTGGGGAAGTGAAGACTCAGATAAAACCAAAGGGTTTTTAGGAAGTTTTTTCTTCAGTAAATGAGTAGTGGGCCCTTGGAATAGCCTAGAAAAGCAAACCGTATTTGGAGGGGGGGGAACCCTTACAAGTTTTAAGGCGGGGTTATGATAGAGCTCAGGGGCAAAAAAGGGAGGGACCTAGTGGGAAAACCAGCGAAAAAGGCGGGGCCGGGGAAGCTGTGATCGACCCCTGAAACCACAAATAGGTGGTAACACACATGCACACCCACCCCCCCCCCACCCACACCCCACACACACCCCACACACACACACACAAGAGGTATGTCCTAGAGGAGGGGTTTTGGGAAATAAAACCTGACGCCCACTGGAGGAAGGGAAAATTAGGGGGGCATGATAACGCCATCCAAAATACGGGAGGGGAATTGAAAAAGGGGGGAAAAAGGGACGGGATGTTCCGTTTTTTGGGACACAGTCAAGGGGACCATTTGGGAAGCAAAAGGGGACACAGATGAATAACGGGGGTGTTAGGAAGTATTTCTTCAGCCACAGAGGTCAGTAAGGGAATTTTTTGGGAAAAGCGATGTGTGGGGGCCCGGACCCCTACATAGCTTTAAGCAGGGGTTTGTAAAGCTCACGGCTCGGGGAGAGTGACCTAGTAGCGTCAGGAAGGGGGGGGCCCAGGAGCCGGCTCGACCCCCGAAACCCTCAATAGGTGATTTACAATTTGGTGAGTACACGTAACAAGGGGACACAGTTGGAAGTGAAAAACAAGATAAATTTCACAGGGGGTTAGGAAGTATTTCTTCAGTTCGAGTAGTCAGTAAGGGGAATGGGTTTGGGAAGGCGATGTAGTGGAGGCAGGCCCCCTACATAGCTTTAAGAAAGGTAGGATAAAGCTCACGGTCAGGGAGAGTGCCCTAGTAGCGATCAGGAGAGGCGGGGCCAGGGTTTGGGGGACTCGCCCCCAAAAACCCCTAAACTAGGTGAGTAAAAACTAGGTAAAGAAACAAAACACAAAACAAAAAACACACACACCCCCACACACACAACACACGGGGTTTAATGCTTTATTTCCAGCAGAAAAGTCAGGGTATTTCTCCAGAATGGTCTGTAATATCCCACTGTGGAAAAAATTTACTTTGCCATTTCTTAAAAATTTTCTGACCCGGTTGTTTTCAAAAATTTCTTTTAATTTGCCCACACCCCAGTACATAAGGGACCCCGGGTGTGACAATAGCCCCTCTGGAAAAGTTTACATTTCGGTTTGGTCTACATCTGGTGGTGGTGTTTTTAACCCCCATAGATACTTGAAACCAAACCCGGACCCAAAGGGGGGGGTAGTGACATCCAAGAGTCTGCTTTCTTGGGGGATGCACATAGACATGTGGTTCCCCCTGCATGATGGAATGTGAAGAGGGGGATGACTTGTCCCAAATTTCTCCCAAAGTCTTAAGTAAATAAAGTTCTTTTGAAGTTCTTTTCGTATTATTGTTCTAAAAACTGCTAACGGGAAAACCCAAGTTTTGTAATTACTCCCTCTTTGAAAGAAATAAGTTAGCCCAATTTATCAGTTCTATCATGCTTGGGAAGCCAAAGGGGGAAAAGGAAATCCACACCCTGTGCACTCTGATTTCCACTGTTTCAAATATTCCCGTACATGTGTCTGGTTTCTGAAAACAAGATGCCACAATTTATACTTAATGATTTGGGGCCCCCTTTTTGGATGACAGAAAATTCGTTAAAAAATTAAAGAGTAAACCCTTAAACGGACGCATTTGAGTGAAAGGGAGAATGGCAAACAGTTCTGTTTAAAGGGGTTTGGGAGGCCCGTTATTGTGCGTGCTAAATTTCTTTTGAGACCCCTTTCACTCTTTTTACAACAGCAGCATACCAGCCCCCGGGGGAAACGGGTTGAACAAAACCCAAAACGTGTAAATTTGTGTGATTTAATTTTTTAATACACTTAAGGAATCATTTTTGGCTTCAAAAAGAAGCTTTGGTTGTGATTTAAGAAGAGTTTTGGGGGGAAATGGGGGAAAAGGGTATTTTTTGGAATGGGGTAATATCCATGGGGCGGGGGAAGTGTCTCTTTTGCCTAACTTGACTTTGATCATGTGGGGTTTCATGGGAGGTCATTTCGTTTTTTCGACCAAATTGGGGAAGGGAGGGTTCACCGGTGCGGGGAGGAAATTTTGGGGGGCTTCGGGCGGGGGTTTGAAAAGGCAAAAACCTAAGCTTTATTGCCCCAATAAGGAATTTCTTTCAGAAACACGATCTCTAATGTTTTGGGAATATTAAGTTCCCTTTTCCCCATATTTAAAATTTTTTGGGATTACGAGAGCATCCTAGGTGATCCCCCCTTGCTTCGTTTTTCCGTTTTTCCAGCCCTCCAAAGTTCCAGTCAGACACGAGTGCAAGGGAAATGGCGCCGCATAAATTTAACCAATGATTAATATAAGCAAGATACATCATTTTTTACAATTTTAAACCCTCTTTGTATTGGCCCACAAAGTTCGTTAAAACAGGTCCAAGTTGTGGAAAACCCCAAAGGGCCCAGATTGTATCTGCTTACATTTCTAGAAGAGACCATCATGCAACTGGATCTGACGAACTGTGCCTCTCTGTCGGGGGGCCCCCTGTTTAGTATCTTTGTTTTATCCCCCGAGTTATTTTAAACCCCGGTCCTGGCACGAGGCTAGTTTCATGATTAAGAATGTTTTGGGGGTTGGAGAAACCCGGGGGTGTGAAACATTATATCATCAGCAAACTAACCAAAATTAAAAGATGGGGGTTTGGGTAGGCATGCCTTAAGTAAGGCATTAAACAGAATTTGAAAAGGGTGGGGGCTTTCCCTGTGGGGTTTCCCAATTCAAATTTTAGTTACACTTCTATGTCCCTTTGGGCCCAAAAAAGACGACTTTCTTGGTTTTGGGAAAGGGAAAACCCTTTAAAACCCGGGAGAAACCCCTCCCCCCAACATCCATTCTGGCAAGTTCCCCAATGATTACATGTCGGTTTTTCTACATCAAAAGGGGTTTTAAAAAAAGGAAGGTGTGTATGGCTGTCATGTGCAGAGTGAGAAAGGTGGTAAAGCAATGATGCCACTCCCCTTTCCCTGCATGAAGGGCCCGCAACCGGGGAGACAAGGGAAATTTCTTTAAATTTTTGTGCATAAGGGCGATTAAAAATCATCCCCTCGAATGTTTTACACCAGGGGGGCTTGGGAAGGGAATTGGACGAAAAAGAGTTTTTTTGATTGGGCTTCGGAATGGGGAATTAAAGGGTGTTGGGCCATGATTTAGGGAGCCCCCCAGTGGCAAAAACTCATGTTTTTTAATTCAAGAAAAGGAATTTCCTGGTACTCGAAAAAGCAATTTTGAGTTTGTTGGAAATAATACCTTTCCTTTACCGGGGGGACGTGGGGGGTTTCCCCTTTTGTTAAAATGCGCATCAAGTTCATAATTGTGAAAGGAATGTTTTCCCCCCATCTTCCTTGCTGAAAAAACCCCCCCCCCCCCCCCCCCCCCCCAAAAAAACAAACCCGTCTCTCCCCCGCATCAATTTTCATTTTAAATTTTTCCTTTTGTGGTACTGGGGAAAATTGGGCATAGCCCAGATGTAAACGCCCAGCACTAATTTTTTCGCCCCATGTAAGGGATGGGGTGCGCGATTGCCCAGTTTGTTTTTCCCTTTTTTTTTTTTTTTTTTTTATTTTGTCCCTCCCCTTTCCCGGGTAAATGGGGTGAGGGTTGAGGGCCCTTGGGCAAATTGTTCCCGTCTGTTTTTCCGCAGCCCCTTTTCATACGCTCCCCTGGCAGCAGCAAGGGGAGTTTGAAAGACCTCAGCTTTTCCCGGGGTACATATTTTTCCCATAGGCTAGGCCTAGTCTGCGGCAGTTTTCGTTTTAATGTTTTGAAATTTTTGAATTATTGTAATAAGTATGGTTTTTGAAGGGGGGTATGATTTTTATGGGAAATTTTTTGGGGGGTTTTGGGGTACCAAGAGGTTGCAGTGGCGGCTCTAAGTGTTCTGAATACTGCTCAAAAAGGTCATTGTTAAAGGTTTACAGAGGGGAACCCTCATAGGAATTATTCCAGTCAGTTACAGGTTTCCAAAAAAAGTCATCATGTTGATCGGGGGAAAATTTTAAAAAGGGTTTTTTTTGAATATTTCCCCCCAGGAAAGGGTGTTTACCAATATCTAGGGGTTGCCAGGGGAAAAAATCAGGGGCGCTATATTGTTACAATTGGGAAAACTACAGCTGGGGAGACGTTATGTTGAAGCCAAAACCGATCAAGGACAACCTCCATAGTTTGGTGGGTTCAAGGTTTACCCACAATTTGGACATTTCAGGGTGTTTAAAAGTGACAAAAAGTTGTTACCATTACGATTTCCAAAAATGTGGTTTCCAATGCTTTTGTGTCTCGCATTGTAATTCCCAAAAAAAGAGAGGTTCAGAAAGAGCACAAGTTGGGAGTCCAAGTAATTAAAATTAACAGAGGAGCGTTTAAAATTAAAAATGTTGGGGAGAGGGGCCCCCCGTTTTAAAAACGTAAAAACCGTGATATTTTTTGCCCCCCGGGTTTTTTTTGGGGAAGGGAAATTGAAGGGGGGGAAATGATTTTTTTTAATTTTTAGAACAAGGTTAGTGATTTGAGGTTATATGCCAAAAAAATGATGGTAATTTAGGGGTTGGGGTTTTTTAAGGGACTCTGCACTCTTTTAGACACACAAAATCAATGGGTTTCAGTGGGTTTTCTTTATGATGAAGGTCCCGGGGAAATCTTTTTCTAAGTGATGCAATTTCCGTTAATATAGAAAGTTTATACGGTTTTGTCCCTTTATAGTAGGCCTTGGGTCTTGTTGAGTTTTTTTCGCATAAGGGAAAAAATTTTTCATATAAAAAAGCAGACCTTTTTCAATGTTTAAAAGTGTTTTCCCTGGTCCATGAGTTTAAAGTGCCTTCCCGTTGTTAAGGGGCCCCGTGGGGGTCTTTGGGTTTTCACAGAGCCCAAGCTGTTCATGTGGGAATAAAAAAATTTTATAGGTGCCCCACCACTCCCCATTTCCCCCCTCCCCCAAAACCCTTTCACGCAACACTATAACTGTCATCACCAACACCACTACCAACGTTGTGTTCATTACATTTATCAATAGTATTGTATTCAACATTAATGTCAAAGTGGTTAACCTCATCACACTCTTCACCACCACTTATATTACGCTCATCACTATTACTAACATCATAGACACCACTGCCTTCATTATGATGCTCACTGTAGTTATCAACACAACTATTGGATTCGTCATTACTGTAATTAAGACCACCACCACTACCACCTTGTTCAGCAGACTTTTACTCGCTTTCACAAATTGTGACAATCTTGTTATTGGTATATTCTACACAACTTTCCTTGTGTTGCTCAAGTTGTTTTTTCAGGAGAAATTGTGTTTCCAGTACCCTTATGCGCGACATCAGGTTGTATACCACAGGAGCAAGATTTGGAACATCTGGAGACGTGAAGTCCCGGTCAGCTGAGCTCGTTGGCTGACTGTCAGCTGACTCAGCTAGGCTGGTATTGACAGCCGACGTGATGGAGGTCTGTTGACGTGCTCCCCAGGTGAGGTGCTCAACCCCATTGTCTGAGGGCAGGCATGAGCCAGTATTCAGACTCGAGGTACCTGGTAGTCCTGGGGGGTCATAATGGGGGGGACAGGGTGAAGTGCGGTTGGCTGCGATGTTGGCAGCCCTCACACTGCAGTCAGCATGAGCTGCTGTAACTCCTGAGGTCTTACAATTGATACATTGTTTAGCAACAGTCTGTTGCTGTTTGATCATGTCATAACACCGTTCAGAAGGATGAGCATTGGCACACACTGCACACCAGTGTGACTCAGCTGGGCATTTCCTGGCAATGTGGCCCCAACGTTGACACTTATAACATCGACGTTGAGGAGGTCTGTACAATGCAATGTTATGGCGTCTGTTGAGGGCTGCACACTCAGCTAATATCAGACCGTTGGAAAGTCGACGAGGGCTTGCAACTTGCTCTGACGCCAGATACTGAGGATTCAAGTGCTTGTTGACGTTGTAGATGACAATAAGCACTTTAGGTGCCCTTGGTGGGGCAGCTTGGAGTTTGATGTTGGCATATTCGTGAGTGAGAAGTTTGTCTATAAATGCTGAATCATTAGACACAAAGACGTAGTTAACCTCATCGTGGAGAAACTTGATCGTTTTCTCATGATTGTCTACGCTAGCTTCGAAAAACCAGTTACACTTGGTCTCTTGATCAGTGTTGTTAGGGAAATCTAACCTGATAGCTTTGGGAGGGTGTGCGCCCACTGTATTGCTTTCAGCAAGCTTTTTCTGGAATCCTCGTTCCTTTTTCCGGGCCTGTTTACTAAAATATGTTTCAAATCTGCCTTCACCATCATCTACGTCAACACCATCAGCTATACTCATAGCTGACAGGAGTTTCAAACTGGCGATGGGTTAAAGGATACCGGTGAATAGAAGGGACAAGGAAGGGATATTCACCTCGCTAGACACAGGTAATATGGGTGTAGTGGCCTGCGGGTTGCAGTGCCATTTTCAAGGTCATTCACCAGGCCACAGTCGTCTCGAGAGTTACCAACACTGCACTACTCGTTAATTACTCCAAACCCGCAGCACTTAACACATCTAGCACACGTGTCTTGGAATGACAAACAAATTTTCATTCTGTGGACAAACAAATCAGCACAAACTTACTATGTTTATAGATGAACCTCTGGCATGTTACAGTTAAAAAGCCGTCTCCAAAGGAGTTACCAGGTACTGCAATGCTCGTTAAATTGTTCTTAACCACTCTTGTTTTGTTCAAACTATGCAGCATTCCTCCCAGAAACACTCAGTGCATAGAAGAATAACAGGTACATCTTCCTCAGTTAGAGATATAACACATTTTGTACAAGTGGCACAGCGGGTTC